>PUFA01000590.1:0-148939 GCA_003508835.1 Eonycteris spelaea | reverse complement strand
CTTCTATTTGCCTGAAAATCACTTTAATCCTAATTATGTGTGTTTTTTTTTTTCATTTTGTTTTTAAGTGAGTTGACCCCTTTCAGTGTTTTCTTTAGTACAGGCCTCAAAGTGGAGTATTTCATCATTTTTTTTTCTTTATGTCTGGAAAGGTCTTAATTTCTCCTTCATATCTCAAGGAAGAACCTAGCTGGATACATTAATCTAGGATGGTTGTTCCTTTTTACTTAATAGTTTAAATATTTGATTCCATTCCTTTCTGTTTTGACAGGTCTATTCTGAATAGCCTGATGATAATATATTGGGTTTTCCTTTATAAGTTACTTTTTCTTCTCTCTGGCTGCCCTGAGTATTCTACCTTTGTTGTTTATTTTTGATAAATTTAATACAATGTGTCTTAGTAAAGGACTTTTTGGGTTGAGATAATTGGGTGTTCTGTTACTTCTTGAATTCCAAGCTGCAGCTCATTCCTTAGATTTGGGAAATTCCTTTCCACTATTTGTCTGAAAATGCTTTTAGTCCCTACTCCTTTTCCTTGCCTTCGATAATGCCCATTATTCTTATTTTCCTCTCCTGATGGTATCAGCTAGTTCTTGTATTTCTTTCATTCTTTTTCATTCTTTGTTTATTCTTCTTTCCTTCTGATTTATTTCTAGATTTCTGTTTTCAATATCACTGATCCTTTCCTCCATTTGGTTGACTCTATTTCCCAAGCTTGCTATTTCATTTTTCAACTCTTGCATTGTGTGTGTGTGTTTTATCTCCAGAATATCTATCTGTTATTTTGATGGTTTCAATCTCCTTTCTCTGCTCACCTAGTTTTTTTTTTTTAATTCCTGAAATTGTTGATATGGCCTATTTTGGAACTTCACTGAGTTTTTTCAGAAGTTCCATCCTGAATTCTCTGTCATTTAAGTTGCATATTTCAATGTCTGTAAGCTTATTTTCTGGAGATTTTTCTCTTTCTTTCTGAGATACCTTGACACCTTAGTTGTTCCTGGTGTTTAATGGGTTATTTCTCTGCCTGGGTATTAATGGAAGTGTATTCTGCTGTTTTTTTTCCAGAAGGAAGATTTATTCTCTAAGAGTCTCTTTAGCCTGTTGCAAAGAAGGCGGTTTTCTTTTGGTTTGCAGTAGGTGGTGTCTAAGCCTCTTGTATCTCTGCTTTATTTAAAACCTTAAATAACGCCTTTTTAATTTTCTTGTAGATGTTTTAATCACACTTGCTACCCTCAGTTTCAGTCTCTGTCACTGTCATCGACAGTCTTGGCTGCATTTGTTCAGATTCCTTTCGGGCTCTGTGGTGATTGTTTCTCAGAGGGTATGGCGGGGAGGGGCACTCTGGTTTGGGAGTTAGGGCCTGCAGCTCAGCCTTGGTTTTACAACTCTTCCAAAAAAATCAACCATTCTTCTCTGCAGTCTGGTACAGCTTCTCTGCTTTCTGCCCTTATGACTGAGCCCTGCTGCCAGTCGGCCAAGGGAGCTCACAGTTTTCCCAGCAGGGCTGTTCAGGGAAGTTGCCGCATCTTCACCTTTCCTCCTCCTCCTGCAGTCCACTGCCTGACACCCGGGGTTCTGACCTGTGGTAGCTGTTATGCACAGAGCCCTTCTCTCAGACGTGCTCTTTGGGTGTAGTTTGGATGGTCTTTTCTTTGTTGTTCAGTTTTAGATGTTCAGCTTATTGTTGTTTCAAGGGGAGAAATTTGAGGACATCTTTCACTCTGCCATGTTTCAAACGAGTCTGTCATCTTCTTTTCAAATTTTTGTTTGTTTATTTATTTACATTTTATTTTTTAAATTATAGTTTACATACCATATTATATTACCTTCAGGTTTACAACATAGTGATTAGATATTTATATATCCTATGAAGTGATCACCCCGAAAATCTAGTACCGATCTGGCACCATTCATAATTATTACAAAATTATTAACTATTTTCTCTATGCCGTACTTTACATCTGTGACTGTTTTTGTTGTTGTTGTTGTTGTTGTTGTTGTGTTGTTGTTTTAATGCCTAGCAATTTGTACTTTTCAACCCCTTTCATCTTTGCCCATCAGCCCAACTTCTCTCTCACCTGGCAACCATCAGTATGTACTTTGTAAAAATGAGTTCATTTCTGTTTTGTTTGTTCATTGTTTTGTTTTTTAGATTCTATGTATAAGTGAAATCATATGGTACTTGTCTTTATTTGTATGCCTTATTTCAGTTAGCATAGTGCCCTCTAGCTCCATCCATATTCTCATAAAAGAAGATATTTCATCCTTTTAAGGCTGAGTACTATTCCATTGCATATATGTGCCACCTCTTCTTTATCCATTCATCCGTTGATGAACACTTAAGTTTCTTTCTTATCTTGACTGTTGCAAATAATGTTGCAGTAAACATAAAGGATCATATATCTTTTAGGATTAGTGTTTTGGATTTCTTTGGATAAATACCCAGAATTGGAAGTGCTGGGTCATATGGTAGTTCTTTTTTTTTTTTTTTTTTTCTTGATTAGTTGATGATAGCCATTCTGAAATGTGTAAGATGATATTTTATTCTCATTGTGGTTTTGATTTGTATTTCCCTTATGATTAGTTACATCCTCTTTAAAGAAATGTTTATTCATATCCTATGTCCAATTCTTAATTGATTTTTTAATGTTGATCTGTATGATTTCTTTATATATTTTGGACATTAATCTCTTATTGGATATGTCACTTGCAAATATTTTATTCTATTTAAGAAAGTTATCTTTTTGTTTGTTGATGGTTTCCACTGCAGTGCAAAAGCTCGAAAGTTTGATGTAGTCTCATTTGTTTATTTTGGCTTTTGTTGTCTTTGCCTTAAAATATATATCGAAGAAATTATTTCTAAGACTAATATCAAAGAATTTATTGCCTATGTTTTCTTCTAGGAGTGTTAATGGTTTCAGATATTACACTTATTACTTGCTTCTTCTTGATTACCAAGACCCTAGTAGGTCAGTTTTGTGAGCTTCATCACGACCCTATGACATCCATCTCTCAAATATCTCCAGCTTTGAGTACCATCCACCAAAAAGAAAGGTGCTGCTGTCTCTTGACTAAGATAAATATAGTAATAGCCCAGAGTATCTATTGGGGTTATGGTGAATATTTGTTGATTCTGAGATAGTTACTTAGAGCTTCTTGCAAATGTCAATTGGGCACTGTCACAATCTGCCATTCCTCCTCAGGCCACTTCCATTTGTTTTATCTCTAGCAGAACATGGTCTATTAAAGTAATTGAAAATTGATTTTGCTTATTTTTTAATGATTACTTTTTTAATTGCCCATAATTTCACAAGTATAACAGACCTTTTGGCAGCTGGGGAGAAGAGAAGACAGCTAGGACAGCTAATTTAGCCTGGGATAATTTTGTACTACCACACACGTTCTTTCAGAGGCGAAGGAAGGACTGGCTCTTGGTTCCACTTTACAAGGCAGATCTCTCCATGCGAGTCCATAATAAAGTGAATGACCCTCTCATGTTCTTCCTGGCTTTATCTTCTGCTCTCAACCCAGCTATTATCTCACTGAGCCACTTCAATTTTCCCTCTGGTAATCTAGCCAATTGTCCACAACACTTTCTGATCACCACTTCCTAGTGTGAGCACCAAAATGGAGACTCAAAACAATTCCCAATGGATGGATTATTGTGCAACTATTTCATCTAGGAGAGCCAAAGTTGGAAATGGAAACATGTTAAAATAAGAAGGACCCTTGACTGAACTTCAAGATTTCACAGTTCTAGCCTTGTCTTGGTCAATAGATCACTAAGTAATCTTGGACATGTCCTTTCCCTGCTCTGTACTACTTTTACTCTGTTGTATAAATTAAAAGGGTTAGATTGGAAAACTCCTGAAATGCTTCTGGTTCTATTAGTCCTTTACATCAATAAAATGTTTTCACAAGTACAATCTCAATGGTTTGGATGTGAGCTCTAGAATCAAGCAAATCTGAGTATGAATCCAGGCCTCACCACTTTCTATGTGTGTGATCTGGGGTCACTTATTTATTCTTTCTTTGATTCAGTTTTCTTGGCCAGTAGCCTGTGGGAAGTAGAGTCTTTGTCCCCAAGTCCAAAGTCGTGAGGGACTCAGGTGGTCTTCTGGATTTTCTTTCCACAGTTTCAGGAGAAACAGGGAAGTGGAGTAGAGTATCAGCCTGACGCTCTCTCCTTCTCCTCGAGGAAGTTGTATCACACTCTCTTCTTTCCATAGCCTTTCCAAATCCTTCTTGTCATGGGAAAAGAAAGGAGTAGAGAAATTCAAAAGAGGCTTTCAGTTCCAGGCTACCACTCTGTTTTGCTGTGTTTGCTTAGGGAAAGGCAAATGACCTCTTTGTGCCTCAATTTCCTCCTTTGTAACTCAAAAGGTTAGAACTAGTGATCTGTAAGGGCTCCATCTGGCTCTTGAAATCTGGGGGTCTCCACTCCCTGTAGTCCTAACACCCCCTACACATGCGCATTGATGCTTACCAATTACTTTCCTAGAATCCGTATCCCATAACACCTCCAGCGCCAGAGTGCTGTTCTTCTTTTTCTGTTCCAACCCAGCAAGACCGTAGCATACTGTAGTATCCATCTGGCCCCAGCCCTCACCTCCTGGGCAGGCTCATCCTCTTGCCTCAGAAGGCAGGAAGCCAGTCCCAGAACTGTTTTCCTTGGAGAGCACTAGTGATGACGTCTGTGTTTCCTCTCCTTTCCCAAAGAACTCCCCTCCCCATCCTTCCGGATATTCTTCCCAAATTCAGGCCAAGAAAAAATCGGGCAGGGAGGAGGGAACTGGTGGGCTCCTGAAAGCAGGAAAAGGAAATGCAGCTCCATCAGGTGCTCCCTCCCTAGTGCACTGAGGCACTTAGCCGTAGGGTCATCCTGAATAGCCTGCACTAGCCTCCTCTGGCTCTGGAAGGACAACCACAGTCCGCCAGGCTCCCTTTCTTCGTTCCTCCCTCCTTCTCTTGCTCTCCCGGTTTCCCGACCTTCTCCTCTTCAGAGACAAACTTTGCTGCCTCCTCTCAGCAGAACAGAAAGTTGAGAACGCCTCAGAGAAGCTGAGCAGTACTTGTGTCGTTGCAGACTGCTCTAGTCTCAGGTGCAGGGTAGGGGCACTCTGAACCCGACAGCTCACCTGCCGCCAAAGGTTGCCAAGGAATTGCGGGCCTGGGAGGAGATTGGGTAGAGCGAGAGTCCCTGTGAGACTTCCTAGGCTATGCACATCTCAAAAAAGGAAGAGCTGGTATTTCTGAGGCCGCTAGGAGAGATCTCAGGGAAGAGGGCAGCCCTGGACTTAGACAGTAGCAAGAGACAGAGAAGGAAAGCGTTATAGGGTCAAAACTCAGAGGTGAGAAGTCAGAGAACGCAGTTTAGATCCTTACTTAAACCCTTAATCACCACTCCCTGCCTTTTTCATCGGAGCGAGGAGCGAGAGAACTCAGGAGGAAGAGAGAGTGCGGCACTCTCTGTTCCCCAGGATGGTCGAGCCCCCCGCATGGTCATGGTGCCCTGGCTGCCTTGGCCTTCCGCTTCCTAATCACCCTCCTCGGGACTCCAGGTAAGCGATGGGGCGCCTCACAGCTGACAGCGCGCCGCGTGCGGTCCCTGGTGTTCTAACCCTGCAGCTCACCCGGGAGAGGTCTGGTCTGGAGTGCCAGAGAAAGAATAAGGGCACTTCATTGGCCTGTGACCTGCAGGGCAGACCTCTCATCCGTGACCTGCAGCCAACCATGGCTGGAAGCTACCGTGCTCACCTGTGGGCCAGCGAAGAGAACAGTCCTGAAGCATGGACCGGAAGCCTCAGGGCGAGGGTGGCCATGCCTGTGATAAGGAATTTTTTTTCGTGCAATGGTTGGTAGTCGTTGGCTGACTTCCTAACATGAGACACACACTCACTGCAAAAGATCTAGAAAATTCCACTCTGAGAGTGATATCTACATTTATTCTAGGCTACGGAACATTGCCTGTTGTTATTGCCATAACTCCCGCGGGGAGGCGCTGACCTTCCTACAGAGCCTCTAGGTAGAATGAAACTGTATTCCCAAGATTAAGTCCGTAAATTTTGAGGAACAGAGCAAATTAAAGGGAAAAGACACATTCGTAGTCTTTCTCTGATCTTTGGACAGTATGACAAGAAAAGGGACAAAAGATGCAATTTTTTTTTTTTGTGGATGTAGTTTTTCAAACGTGTTGTCATTCATACTGTTGAAAATTTGTCCCCATGTGTTTTAAATTCTATTTAAAAAAAAGGAAAACTACAAACAAAACAAAAAACAAACAAAACAAAGAAGGCCCCAACTAAACGCAGGAGTTACTGTTTGGGCCAGCCTTTAATACTCTTTCCTGTAAAGCTGAGGCAGGTGGAATGACCCTCCGGTAGATGCCGCCTGCTGCTTTGGGTAGTGATTGCCTTTCCAGCCTAGAAATCCTAGAAGGCCCTCAACCTTTTTCAGAAGGGCCAAATGCTTGAAAAGGATAATAGAACTATAAAGCATCACCTGTTCTCTGCTTTGCTGGAGTCTCAAGGAGGCTTCTTTTGCTGCTTTTAGAACTCTGAGACTCTAAAATATTCAGAAAATCTTAGAGGCCAAACTTTTCACTTATGGTCTCCCAGCCAATTCCCAATGTGGACTAGATGTGGACAAGGCAGTGGACACTAAACACAATTGGAATATCCAAATAACTTATCTTTAGTTGTTATCATGCATTTTCCTTCATCACCACAGTTTTCTGTTCTTGGAGTTTCATTACCCTCTCCCATCCTTTCCAGGCTTTGTGTTGAACCTAACCTTAATGTCACCAGAAGAATCTGGAGTTTTCACTGTAAGTCCTTGGTCAAATTATTTAAATTTTTTGGACCTCAAAAAAAGTCCACCGATACCATATCTTTCAACATAATGGGAATGATAATGCATCATGGGTTAGTCATTTAACAAGTTTTTGTGGAGATGTCCATGGTAAAGTGCAAAGAGAATAACTGGTCTTTGGTCCTGGCCCTATCACTAATACACTGTGCTCCTTCTTCTCTGTGAGCTTTGGTTCTTTACTTGTAAAAGAAAGGAACAAACTCTCTCATTTGCTTCCATCTTCTTATCAGGAAGAAAGAGAGTACCAGATCAGAAAAGAGTAAGCCAAATATTTGGTAGGAAAGGATATGACATTTTCAATGGATTAGAGATGGAAAGAGAGCACCTTACTGCCAGAATTAGACGAAAGTCTCCAGCTAGAAAATGGTTTCCCTGGGCACAGAGAAAACACGTGGATGCAAACTGCTGAACCACTGAAAATAGTCACTAGGTAGTCACAGAGATGTCACATATCTAGAGATGGCCAGTTGTAGTCCTGTATTTAAAAAGAAGGAAAAGTATTACAAAACTCATCTTGATGTTGCTTTTTTCAAGAATCTAGAATTATTTACAAGTTTATTTCTGAAGCTTTTAGAAGAGAATTCATAATCATTAGGCCTGATGTTGGTTTACTGAAGATAGGACTTGGCAGAATAACTGTTTCTTTTTGCAATAGGATTTCTGGAATGGAAACAAGGAGGGAATGCTGGAGAAGTAGAATATTGTGGCTCCTCAAAGCATTGATTAAAGTCTCTTCCTGTTACAGATATATGGAATTAGACTTAGGGGATTTGGTAAATGTTTGAATGGCCTCAGAACTGCTGGTTAGGGAGTACATATAAAATATATTTTTAGAATGGACATGAGTCTGGAGGAAAATTTCTGAAGAACAAAAAGTGATGCTTTTGGTTTCATTTCTCTTTGAAAATTTTGTGCTCGAGTAGGAGGATGATATTGATGGCATAATGAACAAATATTAAAATAAAAAGAAGGAAAATATAGTTATAAAATTGGGATTCAAAATGGCAATAAGAATTCTAGTAAGCATAAATGCAAGTTCATGAGTTTTGGGAGCCCTCCCTCCAAAAACAAGAGAGAGGGGGAAAATAAAACCTTTTAAGAAAAGATTTAGAAATACATGACTTATAGACAAATATTTGTGAAAAAGACAAAAGATAGATGTTTTTTTAACCTATATTTTATTTGCTGATATATTGAACTTACAGGCAAGGAAAACACATTATTTTACTTCAATGATATTAATAGAAATGGTATCCAGATCCAGGAAGACTCAGAAAGATCCAGAAAGATTCAGAAAGTTTTCACTCTCTTCACTGGTGAGACTACACCTGATGTATTGCAGACTGACTTTTGGCCCTGTATTTTCAGAGGACACTGACAGGATGCAATGTTTTATGAGAGATTAAATAGGATGGTAAGGATTCTTGAAATACTTTCAGTTAATGAAAAAAAAATATAAAATATTTAGCTGTGAGAAGAAAAGGCTCTTTGAGATGGAAATGAAAAGGATTGGGGTAGGGTGAATAAAGCTATCTACAACTGTTTGAAGACGTTTTACACACAAGAACATTTCAAACACTTCACTGCTGCAATAAAATAGACTGACGGGTGCAAAAGAATTCCCTGTCACTGAGAATATTCAGAAAGAGTATAATAAATTTCAAAAGAATAAGTTCCCTTCTTATCTGTGGATATTTGAAGACATCACAGTACTCTGGGCTAAACTAGCCCAGGCCTTTCCATATTTCTTTACATAACATGGTTCTAGATCCCTTCTCTGTCTCTATTACCCTTCTCTGAACATAATATACTTATGGCTTAATTAAATTAGGGAACAAGAAGGCTCTATCCAAGAAAAAGCCAAAAAAAACCAGTCTTTATTTACCTGGTGAAATTATCAGTCCATGATAGGCTTTCTGGCGACGATGTGAAGAGTAAAGTGGAAATGATTGAAGGAAAAAGATTTGGAAAAACTCTGTGAGGTCTCAAATTGATTTCATATCTGTTATTCAAGGATTCTGTGATCCCAGAAATATATTTGCTGCATATACATGAGTTAAAGTTTACTGAGGATCCAAAGCAAAATAGAACTTGTAAGTAAACTCTGAAATTTGATCATACTGATTTGATGAGCAAAAAATGTGGTCCTGCAAGGGAAAGATACTACAAGGTACCTGGCCAGTGTGGATGTTAGCTACTCCTGAAAAGTAGGTATTGTCTTCATGTGGTAGCCCAAACCATATGAATTCTGGTGGTCAGATACATTCTCTAATTGAGAATCTTTTGAAAATCTAGTATTTTCCTCTAGTAATCTAATGGGCCTCTTACAAAAAAGGAAAAAAAGGTGGAATCTTCAAGATTCAGCTGAAATAAATTTCTTGGGCTTCTTTCCTTATGTTAGGATATTGTAAAAGGACAAGGCACTGAACCTCTAGAGGGTAAGTGAAGTGGGAGCAGAGACTTGGTGATTGAACAGTAAGGTGTTCAGGTTATTACATCTTCCTTGTATGAGTAACCCCAAGCTTTTGTTTTGAAGCCTTTATGAAGTTTATGGAGGTTCCCCAATTTCTACCAGCTGTTTTCCCTCTCCCCTTTCTGTAAAATGGGAAATATACAGCTGGCCTGATACATACACTTATCAGCATCCAATATCTTGGATGCAAACTCAGCTCCTTAGATTGGGCGGTGTTTTTGTCCATGTCAGAATGTTGAACTGAGTGCTATTGACCTCTAGGGTTTCAGGGGTGGGGATCAGGGAGAAGGCAAGTAAGTCAGGATTTTGATTTCTCTACTGCACTCCGTTCAACCAGAGAAGCTTACTCTTATTTTTATATATTTAGTTTAGATTAGAAGTTCATTTGAAATGATGACCCAACAGCTAAAATTAAAAAGAAAATAATGGAAGCACACTGGCCTAGATGATTTTCAAAAAGCTTTCCAATTTCTGAGAGTCCTTGTGCTCAGACATCTTCTCAGGGAAGCTGAAATTTCCAAGGAGCAGGGAATCTTAGGAAGTTAATTGGCCTTTCCCTTTTCTAAGTGGATAATGTAATATATCTGAGGGACCTGGGCTCAACCCCTTCAGATAGTAAGGTTCCAATTTATTGACTTGGTATTTAATGTGCCACCAATGTTCTTGCAGCCTCTAGGAAGCCAAACATATGTTCTAAAATCCTGGCTCAATATTCAGATTCCTGTCCCTCCTATAGAATTCATGGTCATAGATGGTCACACTTAGGGCGACCATACATCCAGTTTTTCCCAGAACAGCCCTAGTGCCACCAATTATCACAGACTGATTGTTAATGTTTTCTCAGTTTTGATGATAAATTATATGGTCAATCCAACTTTGAAGCCCACTGGTCCCATCCTTAGGTTATAGTCAAGAAAGTGGGAGGCCTAGAGAGAGGAAAACTGGCCCAAAGTCACACAAAAACTTAATGGCACCTCTGAAGATTTGGCTAGAATTATATAACTGATACTCAGTACTGTGGAATTGATCTGATAAAATGAATATTTACTTTTAATTTGTTTTAAAGAATTTCCCAGAAGGTACTCACACCTCTAGTTTCAGTAAACTACTCTGCGCATTTCTCAGGCCAGTCTGTTTCCTAGCTGTACTTATCCAAATATTGTCAGAACAAAGATACAAACAAAGAGCTCTCTGACTTCTACTGTTAGAATTTCTCAGTTGAGTGAATAGGAGTGGAATTTCTTGATGCTGGCAGCACTGGCAAGTCTGGCTACCATATGACTCTCAACCAATGGATACTGCAGTTCCTTATTTCTTTGTAGAGCCCAGCTCTGTTTCTGATGAGGTGAGTTATTCCATATCAGCCTCATGAAATAGTAACTATTCTGGCTAGAGGGAAGAGACTCTAAAGACCATTTAAAACTTGCTCCTTCCTTTATCTAATTCTTATATTCACTCCTTGCTAGTTTCTATATCAGTATCTTAGGAGATAGCTTGTTCTATCTTAGGAAAGCTCTAACTATTAAAAAGATCTTCCTTATGTCCAAACTTAGACATTGTCTTCTTGTGGCTAGCATCACTAATCCTAAATCTAAACGCCCTACTTTGGGCCATGTAGAAGATAATTGGTTTCACTTTCAGCATAATACCCCTGCAGAGATCTGAATATGGAAAGAAGTTACATTAAGTGTCTGCAATATGCGAATACTGTTCTAAACACTTTATTAGCTTGTTTATCCTCATAACAATTCTCAGGGAAATATTTTATTGTTATTATTACATGTCAAGAAAACTGAGACACAAGGAGCAGAGTTACTTGCCCAAGACACACAGCTTGTAAGTGGCAAGCACAATTTGAACTGAAGCAGCCAGTTCATGTTCTTAACAATGTTCTAACTTGTGTTAACCACTAGACTGCACTGTTGAAATCATGTCCCTTGGTCTTCCTGATCGCCTTACACCCCTTTTCTATCTTGCGTTTCTTTCTTCTAATTCTAATACAGTAAGCTTATGCTTGAAAACTCAATAGGCTCCCAATCTCCCCCATCCCCCCAAATTAACAATAAAGCCTTTGACAGGAGGAGACCGAAAGCTCTGGCTGGACTACAACAGCAGTGGGTAGAGGGAGGGTGAACAAATAGAGAATATTATTATGTCTGACAGGTGAACTTGTGGCTATTGTTATTCCCTTGCCTCTTTCCAATCTCAGGGTACTCACTGGCCACAGACAGATCCAAATTTGGCTCCAGTCCATCTGGCACTTCTGGATGGGAAGGAAATCCATGAATATTAGGTCTATTTTCAGATCCTACCCGATTTAGCTGCTTCTCCAGATAGGTTTCCTTAGATCTTCCTGTGTTCTTTCATAACTGTGGGAAAGACACTGTCAAGGACGTAAATGAGGATGTTTGCCCATGATCAGAGATTGTTTAGGAAAAGGGATCAAGGTGGTTTGACCCTTATATCTATGTGACCAATTTTCTCTTTCTTTCCTTCCTGTTTCATACTCCGCCCACCTACACCCCCTCCAGTACTTCTTAGTTTCCTTCTGTTTCCAGTTTCCTGTTCTTCCCATGCAGATCTCCCAGCCCCTTCCCCCCATCCAAGCTGCACTAATGGTCCAAAAAGCACTGTTTTTAGATCCGAGAACCTGATTCTGGGCTTAGCTTGTGTTGTGGAAGTGTCTGTTTCCCTCTCTGAGCCTCAGTCTCATCATATTTTAAAATGGAAAAATTGGACTTGAGACAATCTTTGAAGTGTCCTGCTGCTTTAAAGTACTGAGTTCTCCTCTATTTCACTCTCCTTCATCTGAATCTTCAGCATTTCTTTGTCTCCTTCAGTTTCCTTTCTCTTGATTTCCAATGTTATAAGAAAACACTATTCAATTTAGGATCAGAATGGAGGATTTATCCAGTCTTCATAGGTGGAACACAATTTCAAACAGATGCAGAAAGAATTGTGATAGTTTAATTTTATTAAGGGTTTACAATCATTTAATGGCATCAGGGGATTATAAGAATTCAAAATAGTAAAATCAATTGATAGCATTATATAAGTAGATGCAAGATTTTTAATCAGGCTTAGAAATGAAAACTTTCTCAGGTACAACAAATGGTGGAGGTAGTTATTAGAAATTAATTTAACAATATGGGAATCTTCCAAATGTATGTTAAAGTTGAGGCACAAGTTATATTTATTTTCTCACTTTCCTAAAGAATAGAATTATGATGATAAAATGGCTAGAAATGGAGGATCATAATGTGATGACTGTCTGGGTCAACTTATTCTTCAAAAATGTAATTTCACCAGAGGGGATGAATAAATTTTAGATATTTGTTTCCCTAAGCTACTGGATAGAACAATTGGCAGTCTAAATTTTACTTTTTGGGGGCTTTTTAAAAACTGAATTTTCACCCTGAGGGAAAGTGTATATATGATAAAACATACCCATTTTAAATGTATGATTTGGTAAGTTTTAACACAATGTGTATGCCCATGTAAACTAACCACTACACAATCAAGATACAAGTGCTTTTCATCATCCAAGAAAGTTCCTTTGTGGCCTTTTATATTCAGTTTCCTCTTCATCCCAGCCCAGTGATCTGTGTTCTGTCTCTATAGCTAATTTTGCCTGTTCTAGAATTTTATATGAATGATATCATACAGTTGTACTCTTTTGTGTCTGGCTGTTTGTTGTTTGTTTGTTTGTTTTTTGTTGTTGTTGTTCAGGAGTTTTTATTTTCTTTTTTTTAAATGTTCGTTTTTATCAATTGTGGTAAAATCTCCATACGAAAGAGACTGAGCAAAATGCTGTAGTGATAGAGGCTTGTTCATCTGCTCTTATACCACATCAAAGTTGTGACACAAACATGGAGCAACAAGAAGCAGAGTAATCTGGGTTTAGATGATAGAAGCCCTACAACTAAGGAGAGAAACAGGAAATCACCTTGCAATGGAGGAGGTAGGACGGGGGGAGAATTGAGGTTGCCTGGTCCCGAGCAGCTGAGTGGGACGGAGGCTGCAGCAGTGGCAGCCAGCAGCTGTAGACACCTCTTAAAGGAGCCATGTCCATGACCACTATATTTGGGGTAATGGATTTGCTGACTCTGAGCACCAGTACCTGGCTGGCTACTGGGGGGCGGGGAGCATCAGGACTTGAATGAGGGCACTGAGTTGTTGTAGCAAGTGTCAGGGGCATGGCTTTCTCCCAGGCAGGGTTGTTGGCAGAGTCCATTGTTCTTCTTCAAGCCCTCCCCACTTCCAGTGCGGGATGCAGCACTGCCATAAGCTAAGATGTCATCAAACTGTATAACAGAGATCACTTCACCCAGAGGATTCCCTGAAACTTCGGTATGGCCATACCTAAGCCACATCCAGTTGTGTCCTTGGCCAGTCCTATGCAACTTGCTGCTGAACTCCTCTCAGGCTATGCTCTGGACACCTACTACAGAAAGCCATGCTAATAAGACTGAGAGACTTAGGAGCTTTGCTTAGTACATAGAAATAGACCACAGAAGGAAGCCAAAATGGGATGACAAAGAAGCAGAAACCATATGAGAAAACAACAGATTTCCAGGAAGAATGTAGTCAAGCAATCTAACAGATGCAGAGTTTAAAACACTGGTTATAAAGATGCTCATGTGAACTTAGGGGAAGTGTAGATGAACTCAGAGAGAATTAACAAAGAGATAAAAACATAAAAATGGAAAATGGAAATTATAAAAGGGAACCAGTAAGAAAATGAAGAAATATATTATCTGAGATAAATGTATATTAGAGAGAATCTACAGAGTGGATAAATAAGAGGATCTAACCACCAATAATAGAAGATGGGGAAGCAAAAAACACTCTAACAGAATGGCAAGAGAAAGAAGTCAAGACTATAATAATTATTTTAAGGATTCTTCAGGAGAAAATTAAGTGTAAAAACATCTGCATAATAGGGGTACCTGAAGGAGGAGAGGGAGAACAAAGAAGCGGAAAAGCTATTTGAAAGAAATAATGATGGAAACTTTCCGTAACCTGCTGAAGGAATAGACATACAACCCAGCAAGTTTCAGAGAGTCCCAAGAAAGAGGAACCCAAAGAGGCCTGCACGAGATACATCATCATTAACATGCATAGGTTAAATACAAAAGAGAGACTCTTAAAGCAGCAAGAGAAAAGCAGTTAGTTATCTACAAGGGAGCACCCATGAGACCGGCAGCTGATCTCTCAAAAAGAAACCATCCAGGACAGAAGGATTTAGCACAAAATATTCAACATGATGAAAACCCAGGATATACAACCAAGAATACTTATCCAGCAAAGATATCATTTTAGAGTGGAAGGACAGATAAAGAGCTTTCCAGAGAAAAATAAGCTAAGGAATTCATCAACACCAAGCCCCTATTACAGAAAATGTTGTAGATCTCCTTAAGGAGAAAAGACATGTATCAAAATCATGAATAAAAAATGGTAATAACTACATAATATCAATGATTTCCTCAAATAGAAAGAATTAAGTGCTTCAAACAAAAGGATATGGTGGCCGAATGGATAGGAAATCATGACCCCTACATATGCAGCCTACAAGAGACTCATGTCAGATTAAAAGACAAATACAGACTAAAGGAAGGGGTGAAAAGATACACCTTGGATGTCCTAGAGGCAATTGTAATGAATGAAGTAAGTCAGATAAGAAGAATATCACATTCATGTACTTGTGGAATCTAAAGAACAAAGTAAACACAATAACATTAAAAATAGAAACCAACTCATAGATACAGAGAATATTTTGAGGGTTACTAGATGGGAGGGGGGTTGGGGGAATGGTGAAAAAGGGTGAAGGGATAAGAAATACAAATGGATAGTTACCAAAAAAGTCATGGAGATATAAAGTTTAGCATAAGGAAAATAATCAACAATGTTGAAACACATATGTAAGGGAGAAGAGGAGTCCTAGCTAAATGGGGTGATCACTTGAGCTCTATCATTATGCTATACAACTGAAACTAATAACATATTTTTATATACCAACTATAATTGAAAAGAAACTTGTGGAATTTTACAATGTAAATATGAGCAACTAGTTTTCTATTATATTTCAATAAAGCTGGAGGGAAAAATCACATACTGAAAATTACATTAACCATTTTTAAATATATGGTACATTGGTATTAACTATATACACATTGTTGTACAAGACATCTAGAATTATTTTTATTTTGCAAAACTAAAACAACTCTATATTTCCTTCTCCAGCCCTCTTCTAGTGACCATATTCTACTTTATGTTACTATAAGTTTAACTACATTATATAGCTTATATAAGTGGAATCATTTGTCTTTCTGTGACTGACTTATTTTATTTAACATACGTCCTCAAGGTTCATCCATTTTGTGGCTTTGACATAACTTTTTTTTAATTGAAGTATAATTGGTATACAATATCCTATTAGTTTCACATGTATTTCATAGTGATTAATGTTTATATGCATCATTAAATGATTATCACAAAAAGTTTAGTTAACATCTGTCATTATACAAAGATATTACAATATTGTTGTACATTATACTCCTTTGACTTATTTATTTTAATAACTGGAAATATGTACCTCTTAATAGGTTTATCCATTTTGTCCACCCCAAACCCCTCCCCATTTTGGTAAACTCTAGTTTGTTTCCTGAATCTATAAATATGTTTCTGTTTTGTTTGTTCATTTTATTTATTTATTTATTTTTGATTTTATGTACAAGAAAAATCATATGGTATTTGCAGGAAACATAGAAGGTTCTCGAGAAATATTTGCTAATAGGATGAATAAAATCACTCAGACTTCTGCTTGTATAGGTGGGAAAATTTGTGATTCAGAGTGAGGAGGCAATTTGTTTAATACCTTACAGTTACTGGCAGAGGTGGAACTGGAAGAACCTATGTCCTCTGACTTCTAATTCTTGCCACTATATAAGGTTCATGTATAATTCAGTAAGTAAATCATTATATATATATATATAATATATATATATATATATAATATTGTTTTAAATTCTGTATCATAAATCAGTTTGCATTGTTCAACTTTCACAAGACTTCAGTGACATAATAACTATATCTATATTACACAGGAGCAACACCAAGACCTAGAGAAAAAGGGTAGTTTTTATACAAGGGTAGAGAATTACCTCCATTCAGTCTCAGAGGTGGTAATGGAGGAAGTGGCATTTAGGATGACATGCTCACTAATCAGAGCTTTTATAAAATCCATGCTCTGCATGTTGTCATTTCACCTACATACCATTAGGCAATGGTACATTGCCTCAGGACCCTGGATCATAAGCTTCCCAATCTTTGGGAGATGAGAAGAACCTATTTTAGTTTTTTTCCCACTTTCCCCTGCCATACTTGCTCAGCCACACTTGATGAGCTGAAATACCTATGATAAATACTGTCATTAGTAGAACCAGAGCAAGTCTGGGTACAAGACTCCGGCTAAAAAAGTCCTGTTTATATCAATTGGTCTGACAGAGAAAAGCCACAGTAGAATCATTAAGTTGTTTCTGTCATTGTTAATTCCAGCTCAGGACAACGTGCTTTCCATTGCAACCAGTCTCCAGAACTGTTAGACTTTCCTCCTATGGGAAGCAGTCTGACCCAGTGATAACAAGATGCCAGAAGAAAGCCAGCCACATGTTTTAAGCTGGAATGGGACACACAGAGAAATGTTACCAATTTTTCAAGGCAGAAGGTACAAGAAAAAGACTTGACTGTGTTGTCTGCTTCTTCTGCTATTAGACCCAGAGATTTCAGTTCAATGATGTCATGTTCTGACTGCTAAAATGTGATTCAAATAAATGATGAGTAAAATTTTGAGGGAGAGAGATCCAGGCTTTTTAATCATTCGTTAACTTCTTTACTTCTATATACTTTCTTCAAACCCTGGTTATCATCATTATTATTTTAAAATTCTCTGAGAGCCCCTAGAGACAAAGAAAAAAGCAAGCAAATTGACTCCTTCTCACGCACTGGGCTCAGCTTTTCAGTGAAAGAGACTGGAGGTTTTGTTGATCTGGCCATTCTTGATAATCTCTAGGTGCTTGTTTAACAATGAAATCTTCTTTTGAATTTCAAACATGGTCCTTTATTTCCTTTGTGTTTCTTCAAATACAGGCCAGTGGTGGGATGGGAAGCTAGAAAAGTTGAGAGGCTGTGGAGCTGCATGTAGGTAAATGGAAGGACATCAGAAGGTGGGGGGGACATGGGGAGGTGGGGAGCACAAGGAAAGAGCTGTCCTTTTTCAGAAACAAAGCCAACTTTATTTAATTTGAGGTCCTGTTCATTCAGATTAGTAGGTTCCTGGAATAAGAAGTCAGTATATAAGAGAAGTTAAATGTTTAATGATTATGTAAAGTTCTGGAAACCTAGGGTCCAAATTAGCATGAGGTTGTTAAATTATAGAATTTATCTTAATCACTTAATTCTGAACCATTTTAGGCTTAGATATTTTTGGAGGAGTAGTAGGGGATAGGCAAGTAAACCATTTTACATTTTTCATTCTCTCTAGATCTTCACAATTGGTACAAAGAGCTCTTTTCTCTTTTTATTCAGAGTATAAAAGCAATTTTCTTCCTTCAATCACTAGGGTTTTGTAATTTGATATGCAGGCAGAGTTCTGAAACCAGCATGGTGTAGTGCAAAGGACAATGGCCTAGGATTTAAGACACTGGTTTCCAGACCTGACACTGCTGCTAATTCACTTTTGACTTAGAGCCCAGAGAGAAGAAATGGCTAATTATACTATTATTCTAATATTAATAGGGAGGCCTTAGTTTCCAAACTTGGACAATTTGTGGTTCTAGCATTCTAAGAAGTGAGATGAAATACACAAGCGGTTTCTCATTGCTTTGGAATCCATCTTCCTTGTAATTTTGTAGATGTTACTTGTTTTGCTCCCGTAAGACAGAGCCACCTGAGTCATTACTTTTCTAACTTTTCACCTCTATACTGCTAATGGTTGAAAGTGTGTGAATGTGTGGTTCTTGGAGATCATGGGACCTGGTAGCCATCTTAAAATGCCTTTAAAAACTTTTTATTGAAGTGTAACATGTGTGTAGAAAACTGAATACAAGATCATTAATGTACAGCTTGATGAATTTCCAAACTGAACACATCTGTATAATCAGCATACAAATCAAGAAACAGAACATTATCAGCACCAGAGAAATTCCTCTTCTATCCTCTCTCAACATACTCTTTCCAAATGTAGTTATTATCCTGTTTTCTAATAGCATAGATTTGTCTCATGGGTTTTATGCCTTACATAAATTGAATTATAATCAGTATGTATTATTTAGTGACTTTCTTCTTAAAGATTTATTCAAATTGTTGTGGGTACTACAGACCATTCCTTCTTATTGTTGTGTAGTATTTCATTGTATGACTAGACCACAATTTGAAAAGTTTCTATTTTTTACAACCTATTAATTTAGGCAAAAGCTGTTTGCTTTAAAACATAGAAGTGCCAAAAGTTACAATCAACACACTAATCACAACAATTTTTCTATTTTCACAAGAAGAAAGACAAAATCACAAATAATATGGTTGTCGTTGAACTCTTATTATCTGTTGATATTATTTTGGTATATGCACACAAAATCTCTTAAAAGAGCAAACCTTACCTTTGCCCTCCCCCAGCTCCAAGTTCTAAGATAAAACTTGGCCCTCATAAATGTACCAGTTTAAGAACCATAAAACTGAAAGATGTTTCTTTCATTTTTTTAGCTTTCTCAATTTTTATTTTCAAAAACTGTTTAAAATTGTAAAATTTTTTATTAACAATACTGCTCATATTTTCTCTGAAGCAATTAAATCACTTTATAGCTTCATGGTTAATCACCCAACAGTAATGGGATGAAAGAGAAAGTCTGAAATAACTCCTTTGATTTTCCTTGCTGTTCCAAGCATCCTAATACAGTGTCTGGTCTTCATCTCAACCCTACACTGGAATTGGGGGCAGCACTGCCCCTGGGCTTTTCTCATGGTTTTAGATAGCTGTCACTTGGCACCTACCTCTCAAACTGACATGGTGACAAAGATGTGGCCTTTTACCACACACACATGCTTCCCAATAATATTTGTACACCTAGGACACTCTTATAGCTGTTGATGTAAGAAAAGTTCAAACCTGCAGAGGATTTTTGTAAGAGTGTGACCCCAAGCTGAAGAAAATTTCTGGAAAGCAAGATCTCTAACACTCTGGAAGAGGTTGTTTCTTGAGCTGAGAGATGGAAAAATGAAGAAAACAAGCTCAAGTTACTTGCCAGTTTTACAAAAAATCAAAGTTACCTGGATCACAGTTTTTTCATCATCAGCCTACTCCCATTTTTTAAAAATAATTTTTTATTATGGTGACATTTGTTAACAAAATCCAGTAAGTTTCATGTGTACAGTCTAACAGTATATGTGTATATATATATGTATATGTATATATATATATGTATATATGTATATATGTATATATATGTATATATGTATACACATGCACACATATATATACTGCATTGTGTGTTCACACCTGTATTTAGATTTATTTGTCACCACATATTTGACCACTTTTACCCCATCTACTCCCTATGCCTGTCCTCTCTTAACTTTGATACCACTAGTCTATTGTCCAGTCCATGAGTCTCTGTTTCTTTGTCCTTTTCATTTGTTGCTTTTAGGTTTATATCTCAAATATAAGTGATATAATATGGTTTCAACTTCATATGTCTGGCTTATTTCCCTTAGCATGATTATCTCGCGGTCCATCCATATTATTGCCAATGGTGTATTTCATCTCTTCTTATGCCTGGTAAATATTCCATTGTATATTGAACAACAGTTTCTTTAGCCAATCATCTATCATAGAACACTTCAGTTGCTTCCATGTCCTGGCCACCATGAATAATGCTGCTATGAACATTGGTGTGCAAATATGTTTTGGATATGAGTTTTCAAGTCTTTGGGGTACATACCCAGTAGAGGGATTGCTGGATCACATGGTAGATCAATTCTTAGTTTTTGAGGAATCTTCATACTGTTTTCCATAGAGTCGTACCAATTTGCAGTCCCACCAGAAGTGTATGAAGGGTACCTTTCCCTACAACCTCCCAACACTCATTATTACTTGTTTTTGTTGATAATAGCCATTGTTACAGGTGGGAGATGGTATCTCGTTGTGGTTTTGATTTGCATTTCCCTAATAGCTAGTGATGTTGAGCATTCTTTCATGTTTGTTAGCCATTTGTATGTCTTCTTGGGAGAAGTGTCTGTTCAGGTCCTCTGATCATTTTTTCTTGGATCATTCATTTTTGTTGTTGTTATTGAGTTTTATAACTTCTTCATATATTTTGTATATTGGGCCCTTATCAAAAGCGTTACTTGCAAATATCTTCTCCATTTGGATGGTTGTCTCTTTGCCTTGTTGATAGTTTCTTTTTCTGTATAGAAGCTTTTTAGTTTGATGTAGTCCCATTCATTTATTTTTGTTTTTACTTCTCTTGCTTTTGAGATCAATTCATAAAATCCTCTTTAAGTCCAAGGTACATGAGTTTAGTTCCTATGTGTTCCTCTATGACATTGATTGTTTCAGATATTATATTCAGGTTCTTAATCCATTTTGAGTTAATTTTGGTGTGTAGTGATAGACAACAGTCTAGTTCAGTCCTTTGAAGGTGACTTTACAGTATTCCCAGCATCATTTATTGAAAACGGTTTTCCTTTCACCACTCTATGTTTTTGGCTCTTTTTGTCGCAAATTATTTGTTCATAAATATGGGTTTACTTCTGGACTCTTGATTCTGTTCCACTGGTCTGTATGTCTGTTTTTATGCCAAATTCTTGCCATTTTGATTATTGTCACATTGTAGTATAGTTTGAAGTCAGGCAGATCGATACCTCCAGCCTTGTTCTCTATTTTCTCAGAATGACTTTGGCAATTTGGTGTCTTTTGTGCTTGCATACTATTCTGATAATTTTTCGTTCTATTCTTAAAAATGCCAATGGGATTTGATGGGATTGCATTAAAATTGCATAATACTATTGGTAATAGTGTCATTTTAACTATGTTGATTATTACAATCCAAGAATGGACTATCTTTCCATTTCTTTGTACCTTCTTTGATTCCTATTCATTAGGGTCTGTAGTTTTTCATCATATAGGTCTTTCACATGTTTCGTTAAATTTATTCCTCAGTATTTTATTCTTTTTGTTGAAATCGCAAAAGGAATTATTTTTTTCACTTCTTTTTCTGACAATTCATTAATATATTATAGGAAATCTATAGATTTTTAAACAACTGATCTTTTATCCAGAACTTTACCATACTTGATTATTGTTCAGTTGTGCTTTCTGTGGAGTCTTTAGAGTTTTCCATGTAGAGATCATGTCATCCACAAATAATGAGATTGACTTCTTTGTTTACTATTTGGATGGCTTTATACATTTCTCTTGCCTGATTGCACTCTATAGGACATCCGATGTTATAAGGGTGATAATGGACAACCTTTCTTGTTTCTGACCTTAGAGGAAGGTTTTTAGGTTTCACCATTAAATATAATGCTGGCTGAGGGTTTCTCATATATGGCCTTTATTATGTTAAGGTACTTTCCTTCTACACCAATTTTGCTAAGTGTTTTGATTATAGATATTGCATCTTGTTGAAGGCATTTCTCATCTATTGAATGATCAGTCATGATTTTTTATTTTTAAATTTGTTTATGTGGTGTATCACATTGATCGATTTGTGTATCGTGAACCATCCCTGTACTCCCAGGAAGCAGCACACTTAATCATAGTGTATAATCTTTTCAAAATTTTGCTGTAATTTGTTTGCTAGTATCTTATTTAGGATTTTTGCTTCTGTGTTCATGAGAGATATTGTTCTGTAGGTTTCTTTTTGTCTGTTATCTTTACTAGATTTTGGTATCAGAGTAATATTGGCCTCATGAAGTGAGCTAGGAAGTATTGCCTCCTCTTTGATATTTTTGGAGGAGTTTGAGGAGAATAGATATTAAATATTCTTTGAATGTTAGGTAGAATTCACTGGTGAAGCCATATGGACCTGGACTTTTACTTTTTGTTAGGTATGTTGGTTGTTTCAATTTCCATACTGCTGATTGTTCTATTTAGGTTTTCAGTTCTTCTTTATTCAGACTAGGAAGGTTGTATCTTTCTAAGTACTGGTCCATTTCTTTTAGGTTATTAACTTTGGTGTTATATACTTTTTCATAGTATTCTATGATCCTTCATATTTCTGCATCGTCTGTCATCATTTCTCCTCTTTCATCCCTGATTTTGTTTATTTTTGTCCTTTCTCTTATTTCTTTAGTGAGTCTAGCCATGGGTTTGTCACTTTTACTAACCACAAAGGATTAGCTCCTTGTTGCAATTATTTTTGTATTGATTTTTTAAAATTTCATTTATTTCTGCTCTCATTTTGATTATTTCTGTCTGCTGACTTTAGGTTTCATTTGTTCTTACTTTTCTAGTTTTTTAAGATGAAATGTTAAATTGTTTATTTGGACTTACTCTTATTTTTTGAGATAAGCCTGTAATGATATGAACTTTCTGCTTATGACCACTTTTGCTGTGTCCCCAAAGTTTCGCTATGTTGTACTACCATTATCATACATTTCTATGTGACTTTTGATTTCTCTTTTGATTTCTTCTCTGACCAAGTCATTCTTCAATAACATGTTGTATAATTTTCCTGCATTTGTGGTTCTTCTTGCTTTCGTTTACAGAGATCTCCAGCTTCAAAGCGTTATGATCAGAGAATATGGTTGGTATGATTTCAACCCTCTTATATTTGTTGAGGCTATCTCTGTGTTCCAATATATGGCCCATCCTTGAGAATGTTCCACATGCACTTGAAAAGAATATGTAAGTAGCTCTTTTGGGATGAAAGGCTCTGTAAATGTCAATTATGTCCAGATTTTCTAATGTGTCATTTAAGGATGTTATTCCTTATTGATTTTTTGTTTGGATGATCTGTCCATATCTGACAATGGGGTATTTAGGTCCCCTAGTACAATAGTGTTTTGGTCTGTTTCTCCCTTGAGTTCAGTTAGTAATTGATTTACATATTTTGGGGGTCCCTGACAGGGAGCATAGATATTAATAAGTGTTATGTCTTCTTGGTGTATGATTTTGTTTATCATTATGAAATGTCTTTCTTTACCTTTTTTCTTTTAAATTTTGAAGTCTTCTAGTAGTACTGGTACTCCCACTTTTCTCCAAATGTCATTTGCTTGAAATATCATTTTCCAACTTTTTACTTTGAGTCTATATTTGTCTTTGGAACCTAAATGTGTCTCCTAGAGGCAGTATAATGTTGGGTTTTTTTTTTGACTCAGTCTGCAACTCTGTGCCTTTTTATTTGTGAATTAAGTCCATTTACTTTTAGGTGATTATTGAAATTGAGGATTTGCTGTAGCCACTTGATCTTTTGCTTTGTGTTAGCTCGGTTTTTCCATTGCCTCCCTGACCTTGTGTGTCTGTTTTTAGTAGTAGTAGTAGTAGTAGTAGTAGTAGTAGTAGTAGTAGTAGTAGTAGTAGTAGTATTTTGTTTGGGTTTTGTGGATTTTCCCTCTGTTTCCTCTTGTTTTATGTTATATACTTTGGTTCTGAATCTTTGGTGTGTGGTTACTGTTCTGAATATGCAGAGGATAGTTATGTATATATAGTAGTCCATTTTCTTCTGCATGTGCCTTTTCTCCATTCCCCTTTGTGAATATAGATCTTTGAATCCTCCCTTTTTCTGTTATTGTTGTCTCAATTTGTCCCTATGTATGTTAAACATTCATCACTATCTTGCTATAGCAAATCTCTTCTTATTGTTTATGACTATCTAGCCCTGTTCTTAATAAGGGTTGTACTCTTCTGTTTCTATTAGCTTGCTAGTTGCCTTATTCATAGTTATGTATTTTTTGTCATTTTGTTACAGGTGAGCAGACCTCTTTCAATATTTCCTGTAGTGCAGACCTCATAATGGAGAATTCCCTTAATTTTCGTATGTTTGGAAAGGTGTTTATTTCTCTTTTATGTCTAAAGGAAAGCATTGCTGGATACATCATTCTTATCTTATAGTTCCTTTCATTTACTAGTTTGAATATTTGATTCCACTCCTTTCTGGCTTGTAAGGTTTGTTCTGAGAAGTTTGACAATAATCTAATGGGTTTTCCATTATAGTTTACTGTCTTCTTTTCCCTGGCTTCCCTGAAAATTCTTTCTTTGTCATTGATTTTTGATAATTTCAATAAAATGTGTCTTGGTGAAAATCTTTTTGGGTTGAGATAATTGGAGGTTCTGTTGACTTCTTGAATTCCAAGCTACAGTTCATTTCTTATATTTGAAACATTCTCATCAAATATTTGTCTGAAAATGCTTTCTAACCTCTTCTCTTTTTCATCTTCTTCTAGAATGCCCATTATTCTTATGCTTTCTTTCCTGATGGTATCAGCTAGTTCTTGTATTTCTCTTTAATTATTTTCCATTCTTCATTTTCTCTCTTCTTTCTTCTGATTTATTTCTAGATTTCTGTCTTCTGTGTAACTGATTCTTTTCTCCATTTGGTTGACTCTATTTCCCAAACTTGCTGTTTCATTTTTCATCTCTTTCAGTGTGTTCTTCATCTCCAGAAGTTCTGTTTGGTTCTTTTTGAAAGTTTCAATCTCCTTGCTAAAGAACTCATTCTGCTCACTTAGTTAGTTGTTCTTTCAATTCTCAGAATTGTTGATATAAGTTGTTTTAGATCTCATTGAGGTTTTTTTGTTCAGAAGTACCATCCTGAAATCTCCAACACTTAAGTCACATATTTCCATGTATTTAAGCTTATTTTCTGGAGGTTTTTCTTTTTCTTTCTGAGCTGCTTTATTACCTTGTTTGTTTTTGGTGCTTAATGGACTATTTCTTTGCACACTAATGGAAATATGTTCTGCTTTTTTTTTCTAGAAAGATTTATTATATAAAGGTCTCTCTTTAACTTCTTGGTATGATGGTGTTTTTCTTTTGGTTTCCAGCTGGTGGCATCCAAGCCTGTTGGATCTCTGTTTTACATAAAGTCTTAATAATTTCTTATTTTTCTTATAAGTATTAAAATATGTTTGCTACCCTCAGTCTCAATACCTGTAATTGTTAGCAGCAATTTCAGTTGCATTTGCTCAGATTCTCCTGGGCTCCGCAGTGTTTGGTCTTGGAGAATAATGTGGGAGGGGCCCTTTGCATTGGCAGATGGGGGCTGCAGCTCAGCCTGGTGTTTTGCAACTGCAGCTGGTAATAAGCAACAGTTGCTTCTCTGTCATCACTACTTCACTGCTTTCTGCCTGATCCATAGGCAGTGCCACTGTGTGGAACTCACAGCTCTCTCAGGCAAGGTTGTTCAGGAAACCTGCCACACCATCTCTCCTCCCTCTCCTCCTGCAGGGAGCTCCAGTTGCAAGAGGCAGCTTGCCAGTCTACCCCCCAAATCTTGATCTTCTGACCTGTGTTGCTTTTATTAGTAGATCCTTGCTTAGATGTGCTTGTGTGCAGGTTGGGGTTTTTCTTTGTTGAGTTTTAGATATTCAGCTTATTGTTGTTTCAAAGTGAGAGATCTGGGACATCACTCACTCTGCCATGTTTCTGATATCATGCCTCACTCCCATATTTTATCTTAGCCCAGGGATAAGGATTAATCTGAAAGATGGTCTGGGCCAGGAAATTTTTGTCTTGGTCGATGCAGTTACTTTACTTGGTGTTTTTATTTTTCTGTGGGCAAGAGAAACAGAGAGAGAGAACAATTATCGATTGTTTAGTGCTTCATCATTTACAAAGCACTCCTCATGGCAATTCTATGATAAATGTGATTATACTCTGCCCCTTTTAAGAGGAAACTGAGACTTAAGAAGTTTTGTGCTTTGTTTGCCCAGGAAGACACAGCTGAGAGGTGTTAGTATCAAGGCTTAAAGGATAATCATGCAAGTACAGTTCTCAGCTCTTGCAATCAGATCACATCTGCTGCTTCTCAGACTTCATGAAGATATACAGTGAATGCTAAGACTAAGTACTTCAAGATACAATGCAAATTATGCTTACAATAGGCTCCCATTCTTGTCTTCTCCACTTTACTTGTATACCACATTCGTATTACTTATCTGGAAACACTTCTTCCATCATGCCACTTGTTTCAAGAGCAACTAATAATTCTTCATTGCCTTCCTAATCAAGTCCACATTCCTTGGCACTTTTTTGGTCAGACCCTCTCACAATCTGAAATCTTACCCCCACATCAACTCTCCAACATGTAGAAAATCAAATAATGGAGAGCTTCTTCAGGATGCAACCTTTGTCCTCTTTTAATTAACCACCTGGCTTCTCCAATAGCAGGCCACTTTCCTGCCCTAGGAGAAGGTGGGACACACTGACTTCTGAAATCTTGACATTGGTGAGGCTATCAGTTTGGCGTTATCCGTGTGACCTTAGGCAAGTTATTCAGCCAACCTGGTCTTCAATCCTTTGAGTTTTTATAGACAAAGAAACAATTATAGCATGCTATGATAATAGTCCTTTCTTCCTTCAAAATGCCCTTTAGTTCCAAGAAAGGGTAGATAGAGGAGACTAGGGCATGAAGATATTGTGACCTAGTGGGCTTCTTTTTAGAATCACAGCAGGTAGTGCATGAAATATTTTAATTTTCTTAGAAGATCACTGGCAGCCTTTATTGTTATTGACTTCAGGGGTGTGATGGTATAGTAGTGGAAAAACAGCTGTGTTTGGATTGTCTATTGTCCTATGTTAAATGGTAGGAAGAGGGGAAACTCAGCTCCATGGCCCTGACCAGTGAGGCTTACTTTTTGTCACCACAGAGAAGGAAATGATGTTCTTGCTAAGCTGGTTCAATTATGTCTGATGGTAATGCCTACAGAATAAGAGGATTTTAGAAGCCAGAGGTTTTGTTCAGCATTGGCCCCTGCTGTGACAAACCTGAGCAGAAGTGATCTACTCAACAATCACCCATATAGGAGAAACATCTGCTGGCATTGTTGATAGTATTAGCAGCACTAGGTAGGGCACCAGGGAAACTATTCCAGCAGGTGCCAAAGAAGCTGGTTGTTGACCTGGAAAGAGGTCAACATTTGATACATAGGGAATTGCAAAATAACAAAATGTAAAGGCTTGGGGGAACTTTAAGGATTCTGTTAGCAATCCCTATTTTCAATTTCAAAACAGGAGATTGATCATAGCTTTTCTGAGTTTTACTTTCTTCAGGCTAAAGAACCAGAGTCTTTTGTTGTTCAACTATGTCTCATATGACATGGTTTTGTATCCATTTGGTAAATATTAGCCAGCTGGGAAATTTCTGGTCACCTTGCAGTGTCCCCAGAGCAGTGATTATGTTGCTTGACCCTCTGAGGGTTTTCCTAAGAAAGTAGAGAGACAATGCTGTAATCTATTTCCACTGAGGCTATAAAAGGAAATGGGTTGAAGCCACATGGCAAGATAGGCTTAAATTTTACCCCAAAGAGTAAATTTGGAAATGGGTCATAAGGAGATCTCTTGGCCTTCTTTACACATCCTGAAGAAAATCATCTAAAGTCACACAGGATGCAATGTTGAAATAGTCTGGATAATTTTCAGGGAAGAGGAGACTACCCTGTAGTTCGGTGAAGGATCACCAAACTTTCATAACTCCTGAAAAATGGATTTTTCACTATCCCTTTTCCCATATAATAGGCATCAGCACTTCTCTGTTTCTCACTATGATTCCCTTCCTCCATCTCCACTTTTTTTTTATAATGGGGCAAGAAATCATAGGTGTCTTACCAGAGGTACTATATTCACATAAAGACTTCATCCCAGGTATAAACAAAAGGAGAAGAGAGATTACATTTCCTTAGGCTCGTTACCTGATTTTCTTTGCCCTGTCGCCCACTTTAATTAACCATGTTTATTCTAGATAAATAAACAAATGACTTGCCAGTTGATCAGATGTTGTTATGGCAAAAAAATAATAAGTTTGTTAATTAACAGTCTAGTGTCTTCTAATTTTACATTTAGGAAACTGAATCCCAGAAAAACTTCGTCTAAACCTCATAACACACACTGGTGGAAGAACCAGTTAGAACTCTGTTCTTCTGGTTCATTGTTCTTTTAACGACACCTCTCAACCTATAGAATATGAGTTGTAGAGCAGGAAAAGTTTTTACTGAAAATTATTCCTTCTCCTATGACCAGTGAGAAAAATACAGTGGGAAGTAAATGGGGAAATGGACATGATTCCAGATTTTCTCTGGAATAGAACTGTTGCCTCTGTTCATCAATCCATGGCAAAGAACAATAACTCCACCTGCCTACTCTCAGTATGATCTGAAGAAAAAGTATCCTAAATGGCACCAAACCCAGAAGGAAAATTGTTTCTTTGAGATGCCATCATTTAACTAAAATCACTTGCTTGCTTAATTCTGTTGAGTGTAGATTGAGTGTAGTACAGTATGGATGTACGTGCTGAACCTTGCTGAAGAAACCACTTGAGAATACTTCACCCTGCCATATATGAGCTTGGGTTACTAAAAACAACTGCTTTGAATTAAGTTTTCCCAACATAGCATGGGGCCAAATGGCTTCTCAAAGTTATAGAATAAGACCAAGAAAAAACACTAGGTAAGTATGGCTTGAATTGAGTTTCATTCATGCTGGCCAGGATGAGGTTCTTGTTGGGCCAAGCTATGTGCAAAATGACAGCTATGCTTAGCTACCACTTTCCATATCTAAGCTCCCCTATAGACCATAGTAGCCCTCCAAATTATACAGTGGTTACTTCTATCTGCCCAAGACTCTGGGGCAGATAGAAGTAACCACTGTATAATTTGGAGGGCTACTATGGTCTATAGGGAGACTATACTTGAGGGGTGGAGATAGGAGTCAAGAAACTTATCAAAATCAATGGAAAATATAAAATTTAAAGAAGGTGGGGAAACCCCCAAATCAACGAGACGATTTTCTAACTTACTCCCTGTTTGACTTCTTTCTATCAGCAAATTTCCTGTCTCTTCCTCATATCTAATTACTATATCAGCATATATCTTCTGACCCCTTACACATCTAAGCATCATCACTGAAGGAGCTGATTAAAAACTGATAACAGACTCATGTATTAAAGGAGAGGAAGGAATGGGAACGGGACGGGATCTGGAAAAGATATCTTATGAGTAATAATTGAGGGTCCGTGGCATGCTTATCCTGGAGAAGAGAGATATCAAGGAGGAGTGACAGAAGGTTTATGGTTTCACATCCTATGACAACTGTCTGCTGAACACAGCTATGTAGTAGAATCGGGTTGTGTAGAGAAAAGAACCTTTGGAAATTAGGATTATGATCCATTGTCTGCTACAAATCTCTGTATGTACTTGAACAAATTGCTCTTCTTTTTTTGAGCTTAATCTCTTATTTGTAGGTCAAGATAGCAGAACTAGGACCCATGGTGGATGTTTCACTAAGACACAGATTTAGCTCAATTTATAAAGAAGTTCCTACAATCAAAGTTGTCTAAAAGGTTTCCTTAGAAAGTAGTGAGTTCCCCATTGAGACTGTTTTTGTATTTATTGGCTGTTTGTATTTAAGCTTCTGGGAAATTTCTGTTCATATTCTTTAGTCTACTTTCTTAGAGTTTGGACTGTTTTCTTATTTGTAGGAGCTTTTTACGTATTTATCTTTTATTAGTTATAAATATTTTCTACCAGTTTATTGCTTATCTTTTAACTTTTGTCTTTTTTATATAGGAACTTAAATTTTTCTCAGTACTTTTTCCTTATAATTCTGAGGATTTTACAAATATGCTTTGATGCTTTATGCTTCTATATTTTCTAATACTTTTATGATTTTCTTTCCCTCTTTTATAATTAAAGCTTAAAAATATCTTTATTTTATATTTGTGTATGGTGTGAAGTAATGATATAACTTATGTTTTCAAAATAATTGCAAATTATCTGACATTATTTATTAAATATATACACACACTCTTTCTGTTCCCTTGATTTGTCTATTTTTGCACCAATGCCACACTGTGTAAATGGCTATAAATTTATGATATGTGTTGATACTTGGTGGAACAAGTACCTATTCTAAGTTTTTAAAAATATTTTTGAAATATAATAGGCAACTGATTGCTTGCATTTACATTGTACAATTCAATTAGTTTTTTTTCCCAATTATAGTTGGCATACAACACACCATCCAAGCTGTACAGCATATTGACAAGAGATAAACACAACTCACTAAGCACTCACCCCACAAAATCTAGCACCCTTCCTGCCCCCCTACATATTCATTCCAACATTATTAACCATCTTTCCCATGCTATACTCTACATACCAGTGTCTACTCTGCAAACATCCACCTGCACTTCTCAATCCCTTTGCTCTCTTTCCCTGCCCCTTTCCATCTAGTATCCCTCAAAATATTTTCTATCTATGAGTTTATTTCCACTTTTCTTGCTGTTGTTGATTTTGTTCTTTAGATTCCATATGTCCATTTCATTCAACACAATACTCTCTAGGTCCATCAAAGCAATATATTTTTCTATCCCCTTCCTTTTAGTCTGTGTATATCTTTTAATCTCAAGTGAGTCTCTTGTAGGCAGCATATGTCAAGATCTTGATTTATTATCCACTCAGCCACTTCTTTTGATTGGAGCACTTAATAAGTTTCCATTTGAGGTATTAGGACTGTAGTTGTTACCATTCTTTCTTCTTCTTCTTTTTTTTTTTACACCTACAGCATCTGGTCTTCCTAGGTGGTCTCCCACCCAAATACTAACCAGGCCCAGCCCTACTTAGCTTTCGAGATCAGATGGGATCGGGCTTGTTCAGGGTGGCATGGCCATAGACTCTTTATTCATGTTTTTGATACCTGTTTTTTTTCTTCTTAAAGAAGTCTCTCCAACATTTCCTGTAATACTGGCTTGGTGATGATAAATTTCTTTAGCTTATTTTTTTCTGGAAAGCTCTTTATCTGTCCTTCCACTCTAAATGACAGCTTTGCTGGATAAAGTATTTTTGGTTGCAGATCCTGGGTTTTCATCACATCGAATATTTTGTGCCAAGCCCTTCTTTCCTGCAAAGTTTCTTTTGAGCCATCAGCTGCCAGTCTTATGGGTGTTCCCTTGTAGGTAACTACCTACTTATCTCTTTCCACTTTTAAGATTTTCTTTGTATTTAGCTTTGCATTTTAATTATGTTGTGTCCTGGTCTTGGCCTCTTTGGGTTCCTGGTTCTGGGGACTCTCTGAGCTTCCTGGGGTTGTCTATGTCCTTCACCAAATTAGGGAAGTTTTCCATTATTATTTCATCAAATAACTGTTCAACATTTTGTTTTCCCTCAGGTACCTCGATGGCATGGATATTTTCACCTTTAATAGTGTCCCATAGGCTCCTTAGATTATTCTTATAGTCTTGGCTTCTTTTTTCTTGCCATTCTGATTGAGTGTCATTGGCTTTCCCATCTTCTATATACGTCATTTAATCCTCTTCTTTATTCACTTTGTTTATTCCATTTAATATACTTTGCATCTCAGATGATGTATTCTTCATTTCTGACTGGTTCCCTTTTATAATTTCCGTTTCCATGTTTATGGTTTTGTTTTATCTCTTTGTTGAAGTTCTCACTGAATTCATCTACCCTTCTCATAAGTTCATTGAACATCTTTATAACCAGTTTCTGAACTCTTCATCTGTAGATTGCTTGACTCTATTATTTTGAATCTCTGTCTGTTCCCTCATATGGTTTCTGCTTATTTGCCTTCCCATTTGGGCTGCCTTTCTGTGTCTGTTTCTATGTACTGGGCAAAGCTTCTAAGTCTCTGGTCTTATTAGTACAGTTTTATGTAGTAAGGTGTCCAGTGCATAGTCCTGAGAGAGGAGTTCAGCTGAAGGCCAAATTTAGCCCAAGCCTGTACCCTCCGGAGCCACCTGTTAACATTCAGCAAGCAATTCACAGATTCTGTGTTTATAGTTGCGTCAAAAGTCTACACCAGAAACCAAGGTCTGCTGCCACCAGTGTGAGTCTAGGCCCTGCTCAGCAAGGAGCACCTGACTCACTAAGGATATACATAGATGTGGCTTGGGTGGGGCCCCAAGTTGGAGGAGGCAGAGTTTCAGGAAATCCTCTAGGCAGAGCAACCTCTCTTATCCAGTTCGATGACGTCTCTGCTATGGCTGCACTGAATCTGCGTACTGGGAGCGGGGAGGGCTCAACAGGAGAACAATGGATACCATAACTTCTACCAGGGAGAGAGCCCTGCTGGGCCCTCATTCCAACAACTCAATATCTCCCTGTAAGTCCCTGCGCTGCCACATCAGCACTGGTGCTCAGAGCGAGCAGGTTTGTCACCACAGAAGTCTGCTGGAGGGGGCAGCCTCTTTAAGAGGAGTCTGCAGCTGCTACTGCTGCAGCCTTCCTCACACTCAGCTGCTGGGGTACAGCAGCCTCACGTCCTCCCCTTGACCTACCTTCTGCCGTTGTAGGGTGATTTTTTTAGATTTCTCCCTAGTTGTATGGCTTGTTCATCTAGCTCTCAGGTGATTTTCCTTGCTGTTTGCTCCTTATTTCTGTCACAGCTTTTGATTTGGTTGCCAGAGGGATGAACAGAGCCTCTATCATCTATGCCATTTTTCCCCCTCCTAAGTTATTTTTTTAATGTCTTACTTTTTAATGCACATTTTCACCTGTAGGTGATCTTTAGAATCAGTTTGTCAACTTCCATAAAAAATATTTTTGGGGAATTAGAATGGAATTGCATTTATTTTATATATAACTCAGGAAGAATTAGAATATTTATGATAATTTTATATAGAACAAATAGTACATTTTCATTGTTTAAAATTTTAATATTTTTCAATTACAGTTGGCATACAAAATTAATTAGTTCTAGTTTACAACGTAGTGATTAGACATTTATATAACTTACAAGGTGATCACACTGATAAATCTAGTACCAATCTGACACCATACATATTGCAATATATTTCCTGTGCTGTATTTTACATCCTTGTAGCAATTTTGTAACTACCAATCTGTACTTCTCAATACCTTCCCCATTTTGACACATCTCCCCAACCACCCTCCCATCTAGCAACCATCAAAATAAGTTCGTTGGTATTTATCTTTATCTGTCTGACACATTTCACTTAGCATAATACCCTCTAGATCCATTCATGCTGTTGCAGATGGCAAAATTTCATTCTTTTTATAGTCAAATAATATTCTTTTGTATACATATACCAATTCTTTATTCATTTACTGCTTCCACATTTTGGCTATTGTAAATAATGCTGCAATTAACATATGGATGCATATGTCTTTTTGTGTTATTTTTTATCAGATAAATAGTGAGAATTGGAATTGCTGGGTCCTCCTTTGTCTCTTATTATAAACTTTGTTTTAAAGTCTATCTTGTCTGGAATAAGTATCGCTATCCTAGCTTTTTTTTTCTTTTTCATTTCCTCTTTACGAAATATCTTTTTCCATCCCTTCAATTTAATCTATGTGTGTCTTTCAATCTGAAGTGAGTCTTTGTAAACAACATATGTAAGGATCTTGTTTACTTATTCATTCAGCTACCCTATATCTTTTGATTGGAGCATTTAATCCATTTACATTTATAGTAATTATTGATAGATATGTAGTTATATTTTTCCTTCCTGTTTTTCTTGAAGTTCCTTTCTTGTCATAGTGGTTTGGTGGTGATGAATTTCTTTAGCTTTTTTGTATCTGGGAAGCTCTTTATTTATCTTTTCATTCTAAATGATGGCTTTACTGGTAGAGTAATCTTGGTTATAGGCCCTTGCTTTTCATCATTTTGAATATTTCCTGGCAATCCTTTCTAGTTTCTGTTGAGAAATTATCTGACACTCCTATGAGAGCTTTGTTGTAGGTAACTAACAGCTTTCCTCTTGCTACTTTTAAAATTATCTTTTTGTCTTTAACCTTTGGTGTTTTAATTTTGATGTGTCTTGGTGTGGACCAATTTGGGTTCACCTTGTTTGGAACTCTCTGTAATTCCTGGGCTGTGTGTCCATTTTCTTCTATAGGTTAGGGAAGTTTTTCGTCAATATTTGTTCAGTTCTTTTCTCTCTCTCTTCTCCTTCTAGTACCCCTCTGACCAGATGCTTAGCTCTGGAAGCCTAATATATCTTTATACAGGTATTTTGTCTTCAGTGAGATTCATTTTTATAAATTTTATACACTTATTTAGTTTATTCTTAAATATTTAATACTTTTTATAACTATTATGGAAAGTACCTTTTTCCCACCATTATGTTTTTTGATTTGTTATTGCTAGTATATAGAAAACCTTTTGACTTGTTTGTATTAGTCTTATATCTGTCAGCTCACTGATTTCTAATAGCCTTTTGTGGACTTGAATACAGGCCAATAATTATTATCCAGAAGTAATGGAAATATTATTCTTTGTTTTAATATTTGTACTGTGTATTATTAAGGTTCAGTTGCAGATTATAGAAACCACCCTGGATACTCTAAGCAGAAAGCTATTTAAAACAGTGAATTGAATAATTCCAAAACTGTTGGAAGTTTTGGCAGATTAGACTCTAGGTTTGGCTTCAAGGAATGACTTCCAGAATAACTGCCAAGAAAACTGTTACTTTTCAGTCAGGATGAGTTGACTTGAAATTAAAAAATTGCTGCTGCAATTGCTGGCTGCAGAACCACTCTACTTTAGCTGTGGCTGGTGATCAGGAATCTTTCCCCAGGGACTGTTGGTTCTAAAGCCACATCATGCCTACTAGATGCTTATCAGCAAAAGTAGATGGCTGCGTATTGCTTTCATTCTCACTATTTAACTCAGTTCCAAATTCAAATTGTGCACTAGTGCAACATATTGATGGAACCTAAATCATATAAACCATGGCTGCAAAGAGTCTGGGGAATGTTGTTTTTCACTTTCCAGCCTACGCAGTACATAGAGACATTCTAGAAAAAAGTTGGGAATGATGTTAATCTGCAGCATAAGCTCATTTCTCATTTTTTTCTTCCTTATTTTATTGCCTTGACTAGGACCTTCAGTGCTATGTTTACAATAATTATGATTCGTGTCCTCCTCCTGGCTTCAGTAGAATGCTTCCAATGTTTCCTGAGGTTATTGTTATAGATTTCTAGTAGCTTTCTTTTATTTAGCCATCAGAAGTATATTTCTTAGTATTGAGCTATCATTGCATTTCTAGTGTAAAACTGTACTAGACCTATATCATGTTCTCATATATTATTTTAATCCATAGCTTGATTCAATTTGCTAATTTTTATTTATCATTGTTTTCATTACTGTACATAAATAAAAAATGACATATAGCCTTCTTTTTTGTGCTGTGCCACTTTTAATTTGGGGTAATACCAGCCTCTTAGAGTGAGATGGGAAGATCTTCATCTTTTTCCACCTTTCGGGTTGTAGCTTATATAATTAGTTCATATACATTGAATTTATATGCAATTATATAGTACGAATTGTTCCCTAGTTTTTTTTCCATATACTTTGCTTTCCCCCTTAGTAATGTGCAAATTTCATGAACATAAGACCTTGCCTCATAATTTCTACCTTTCTGTTGCACAGAACTGAGGCATAGAGGAGATCCTCAATTAAAAAAAAAAACTAAGTGAATGCATTCTCTGGCTTCTCAGAAAACATTTCTTGCAAGGGTATAAGAGTAATGACATTTTAATACTTTGCCGATCAAAGAAGGAAGAAGCAGAAAATTGGAGAGGGAGTGATGAGAATGTAGGGAAAACAAATAAGTGACAGAGAAGGGCTTTTATTGACCTTGATTTACCTAAATATCTATCTAAATGTATATATTGTTGAAAAACATCCCAGTTCCCACATTCAGAGCTGAGTCTTGTCCTGACATAGGATGCTACACATTATCTCCATGAGTCTAGGGCAACCTGTCTAGCACTGGTAGCAATGGCAGAATTAATCCAAAACAGAACATGGTTGAACTAGCTTCTCATGTTCATGTACTCCCTCCCACCCAGACTTTCCCAGGCTCTTCTCTGGCCCCATTCGGTCAGCCTACCCACCCATTCACTCACTCTCTTCCCTTAGTTACTATCAAAATCAAATTCTGTTTTTACTGCCTATAATCATGCAAGGAGAAACAAGATAAACAGAACCATTCCAGAATGCATAGCTGTGGTAGGTGTGGGGTGCATTTCTCTTTCTAGGTACTGGATCATCCATCTTTTTGCACTCTACTGACCACAAATGTCTTGGATAAGCATTTCAGCTCCTTCAACTACAGGCAGATTTGTAGTTTTGTTTCAAGCACTCTCTTTTAAAGTTTATGAATATTTTCATATCTATTGTTTAATCTTCAAAATAATGTGAGAAATAGGTATATTACAGATAAGGAATCTGAGGCTTTGGGGAAGTTAAAATCTTTCATGTTTCACACACAGCTAACAAAGAAGATATTACTATTTCCCATAGAGTTGTAAAGATTCATTTAAAGGCTATAATGGGAAAGTTCATATACATTATAGGGTATTGTACATGTGTAAGGATATCCTTACCATTGTTATTTTAAAGCACATGTTAATTAGATATTTGGAATGAGAGATTTCAAGGTGCTTAGCCTTGGGCTGGAGCTTGGAATAGAGAATAATGCGCACATGGTACACAAGAGCAAAAGGAAACATATCACTGTCTTCTGGGAACTGAGTGACCTTATTGGAGAAACTAAGGTATATTATAAGAAACAAGTCAGAAGGCAAGTTAAGCAGAATAATTAAGTATTACTATGTGGTTGTGAATAAATGTAATGTAAGGCCAGCAAGAAGGATGTGAAAGGTCACAATTGTTAGTGACTGATGATATGCATCCAGCAGGCCTGGAACTTTATCTACGTTAAATGGTGAGTGGAATTTGGATAAGTTGAAAAGAGCAAGGATAACTTCTAATGTGAGAAAAATACCATATGTAACAGCAGGAAGGCAAGAATGAGCCTGACGATGGGAAGTGAGGCCACCTGGCTGACTATGGCAAGCACATGCTGGGTAATTATGGGAGACCAAATTGTAAAGATAGATTTGGTCACACAATTGTGAGACCTGGTTCTTTTATCAACTTGTACTCCAGCTGAACTTCATGATTTTGGAATGGAGAGGTCTAGAAGAAAGGAGTAGAAGCAGACAAGGTAGCGGCACTTAAACAGAAGTGATAGTTGAAGCTATGGATGTAGATTAGCTTTAAGGGAAAAAAGGATAGCAAAAGTCTCACTTACAGGGTGGAGAGGAAAAGAAGCCAGTGACAAAAAGACATCTTGCCCTGCATCAGTCTTGAAGGACCCTATTTACCATGACTCTTGAGTACTTCAGCAGCCATTTTCCTGAAGCTATAAGGGTTAAACAAGATGACATTTCTTCTTTAATGAGAGCCCACAGCATGCTGGATTGCTCCATCATTAAAAAAAAAAAAAAACAAAACAAAAATAAAAACAAAATCACAATTAAATTTCTCAAGGCAATCATAGGGAACTCATAAGTAGACTTCCTGATTAGACTTTAAAACAAAACCAAAATCAATGAACTGTCAACCAACCAACAACCAACCAATCAACAATAAATAAAAATAGCATAGAAGTTTTTCAGGAGTCAAGTATACTAGGGAGGGCAATGCCTGGCTTCCTTCATACTTTATCATGGCTTTCAACTTGATAGTAAAAGACTCAGTTTGGAAATAAAGAATTGTGTGTCTTGTTTTTCAATCTTGTCTCCAATTTGGTCTTCCAGGCAGGTCTTAGTTGCGAGCTCAGAAGGAAAGGCACTGCTATTTCAGATTTGGGAGGAAGGAGCCTTGTAGCACAAGAGAGGCAAAGGAATTCCATATATTATTCTTTTGGATGGAGGGTGGGGATAGGTTATAATATAAGATTTCCTTTTAGTGTAGTAAAATAGCCGAAGCCCATTGTCAGAGTTGGTAGTAATACATTCACCAACCACTACCATTCATATCAACAGGCACCAAAAAGGTAGAAGATTGGGACAAGCCAATGCAGAGGCCTGACTCTATTTGATAGAGATTTTTGAAAGCTGACTCTCTTATTACCTATCATACAGGATTTGCACTGGGTGAAGATTTCTTTCTAATTCATGAGCTGTTCGAGTATGGACTAGCCATCCTAACAAGGGTGTCAGGATCTCATTGTGCTTTTGACTTGCATTTCTCTGATGATTAGTGATGTTGAGAACATTTCCATGGGCCTGTTGACCATTTGAATGTCTTCGTGGGAAAGGTCTATTCAAAACCTTTGCCCATTTTTTAGTTGGACTTTTTTTTTTAATTAGTTGTGTAAGTTCTTAATATATCTCGAATATTAGCCCTATCAGAGGTATGGTTTGAATATTCTCTCCTTCTGTGGGATGATTTTAGTTTTGTTGATTTTTTCACTTTTTAAAAATATAATTACATTTATTGATTTGTGTATGTTGAACCAACTTGATCCCAGGAAAAATACCACGTTGATCATGGTGTGTAGCTTTTTATAATTGAGTTCAGTTTGCTAGTATTTTGTTGAAGAGTTTTTCATCTATATTCATCAGGGATATTGGCCCTTTTAGTTTTCTTTATTTTGTAGTGTTCTTTTCTGGTTTCAATATCAGGGTAATGTTGGCTTCATCAAATGAGTTTGGGAGTGTACCCTCCTCTTCAATTTTTTTAGGCAATTTGAGAAAGATTGACATTAATACTCTTTGACTTTTAGGTAGAATTCACAAATGAAACCATCTGGTCCCAGGCATTTCTGCGTTAAGTACCTCCCCAAAGTCCAACCTACTAATGACATCATATTTGGCATTAGGATTTTAACATATGAATTTTGGGTTACATAAACATTTGTACAGTACAAACACTTAAATATTGCTGTGTATTTTGAGGAAGGAAGATGGGAAAAATAATGAGCCAATTTTAATTTGAAGTGAACTTTCTTCTGGATAATATATGCAGTTTTTCCAAGTAGGTTATAAACTCCTTGGGGGCTCACTTCACCTCTGATTAATTTATGTATTAGCAGTGCTCAACAGGAATCAAAGGGTCTGAATTCTAGCTTTATTTCTGTCATGGCCTATGTGTGTGACCTTAGGAGGAGCACCTTCCTTTCTTGCATCACTGACATCTAGAAAAAAGAGGTAAAACACTTGCCAAAATTCACACAGTGGCTCACTCTGAAGATAACTAGGAATCAAGATCATGACTCCCACCTTATGTGTTGCCGCCTTACTTGGTTGATTATTTTCAGGGCCATGAAAATCCCATCTGGGGAAAAATTATAAAACCTATGGAAGCAGGAAGTGTGAGAAAATTGACAATGTAGAGCTTGACAGCATTGGTTCTATTGAAGATAAAAGTGGGAATTTTGTGTTGCCCTCTCCCATTTACACCTATCGCACCTGCCCTTCGGTTCTTTTTTTCATTCTGGTCTCACAATAATTGATACTGGTTAAACCCCCTGTGATGTGGAATGTCAGAGTGAGGGTGTTATTTCAACATATCACTTTATTTTTATTTTATTTTTAAAGAAAACGTTTGCATTGTTTTAATCCAATAATTTTTGGTCATATTTTTTTCCCATTCTCTACCCCCACTGACAACCTTCAGCTTGTTCTCTATAGCTTTGGGTTTGTTTTTGTTTTGTTTTCAACAAACATCATCTTAAGTTCCCCTCCTAGCTCTGATATGCTATTGTTCCAGAGAGCCCATATCTCTTAACAAATGCTTCTTATGACTCTTCTTTCAGTCCGCTAACCTCTAAGACCCTAATAATGCAAACAATACAAAACTCCATATAGATTGACTTTAAGCACTAAAGTACATTTACTGAATATTAGTCTTATAGAATGTTTTATAGTTAAAGTGGTCTTCGGTGTTGATTAGTTTACTTCTTTGGTTTAATTATGTCATTGAATATACATTTTTTTCTGTTTTCTCTTACTATATTTTGAAGTGTAGGCTCCATCCTTATACTGGATAGCCCTCATGATCCCAGATGGCTGTCAAGAGCTCTTGAACTAACACATCCTCACCCATGATCAAGAAGAGGAGGTACTTCTGTCTTAAGCATTTCTAGGAAGCATCCTGAAACTCATCCTGAGGGACAGTTTAGAGGTTAAATATTTACCACAGACAATAACAGTGACCAGGAAAAATAGAATGGGCTAATTTTCTTAAGTCTATCAAGGCTTACTTCTACAACCTAGAAGGTAGGGTTGAAGTCATCCCTTGAAATCCATAGGCTACTTAGGAGACAAGAAATGCCTGAAAGGAAATCAGGGTCTTGTTAAGAAGGCAGGAGGGATGGATGTGGTTCCATAGTGTAGCAGTTAGCATGTCTGCTTTACATGCAGAAGGTCCTGGGTTTGCGCCCTCATGGAGTCATGGTCCATGGTCTACAGCCATGCACCTTTACAAGCTTGATGTCTGATCTTTGGAAGCTAAGAAGGGTCAGGCCTGGTTAGTACTTGGATGGAGACCACCTAGAAGACCAGGTTCTGTAGTTCATAAATAATAATAATAATAAAAAAGAAGGCAAGAGGGAGCAATAGATATCGGGGAAGACTATCAACAAGTGTCCACTATGCAACGTGATGAAGCTTCTGAGGCAGGCTTCTGCCATAGATTTTCCCTTTGGGAGGACCAAAACATATTCTACCTTTGTGCCAGGCTTCAAATAGCCTTTCCCTGATACAAACTAGGGGAATGAGATGCAATCATATCATACATTAAGCACATATTCCAAATGTTTTTTTTAATGATATTGGTTTAATAATCTTTTCAGTTTTGATGTCTTTGGAATAAGATAGCTGACGGTTAAGTAGGGATCTCCAAGGTCTACAAGTACATCTCAATTCTGGATTGAGTAGACGTGGTAATGTTATGTAGAAGGGTGCAACTCTCTGACTTCCTGGCTCCATCACTATGCAAATGATTTCCATGGTTTTTGCATCAATGATTATCCTTATGTAATGTTGACTTAATAAAATTAATAACATTTTCACAAAGTCAGAACTATAGGTCTTTTCTTTTCTGTGTCCATCCTGATTTGGGTCTCCTTCACTCTTTTGTAATTGTGGCCTAATTTTGTTTAAATTAGAAGGCAACCAGGTATGTGGAAAAAGCATTGTACTAAACCAAGGTTCTATCCTATTGCTAACAAGCTATATCAGACCTTAATTTGTGTATTCTCTTCTCTTGTCCTCAGTGTCTCCATCTGTAAAATAAATGGATTGGACAAGATGGTCTTTAAGGATCTTCCTGGCTCTTCCATGTCAAGTATTTGCAAGAACAAAAAAAAACACACACTAATATATAACATATAAATCTTTCACAAATAATTTGAAGAAGCTCAGTTTTTAGTTCTCAGGGCAAAATTAATTGTTATTTTCCATCCTGAGATTAAATGTTTATTTATTTAGAATTAAAGAGAATTATCTTTTTTTATTATATGTATAATTTGTGTACACATCCTATTTACCAGTAAAAATTATAATAAACATATATGTGTATGAATATGCACAATACATATACACATATATATTTGTATGAGTGTGTATATGTATGTGTATGTGTACTATATACACATACATTTATCATGCAGGGATTATTTTAGAGCCCCAACAGTTGTGTAACTGAAAATCTTCATAAGAAGTAAAAACGACCTAATATATCTTATATTTTAAGAGAAAGTAAACAAAAGGCTTTAATATCTCATTAATCTTAAGCCCTGGAGTGATGTTATGAAAAAAAAAGAAATATTTTTTTATTCTAAAAATATTTTGTGTCTAGATGTGCTAGAAGTTGTTCCAGGTCCTGGAATTATAGCAATGAACAGTAAAATATCTATCTCACTGAGCTAACATTTCAGCAGGGAGACAGACAATAAGCAAATGCATAATTAAACAGATTAGAAGGTTGATAAGTGCTACAGAGAAAAGTAAAGTAGGAAATTAGATTAAAAGTTTTGATAGGTAGTGCCTGATTGTAGTTTTCAATAGAGTAGGGAAAGCCATGCATAAGCCTAAGGGACAGGCACCAAAATTCTGAGTTTAAACTTACTCGTTGTCATTCTTGGAAGAAATATCCTTCCTTTTTAGTCATCAGTCTCTTTATCTGCAATATGAGGAGAAATGAATCAGAGGAAGCTCTGTAGGTTCTTCCACAATTTCGTCCTCAGTTTTTAAGAACATAGGATTGGCATGCACTGATTTAAGAAAAAATCACCAAAGCTTGCCTACCCCAATAATAAAAATCCCTTGAACTAGGAAATAATAAAACTGAAATCTGAGAGGGTAAACACATTAGTGATTAACAACAAGATTTTGGAGGTTTGGAGAACGTGGCGGAAGTGGGAGACCATCCCCAGATGTCTCCCCTTGAAATAGCAATAAGCTGAATATCTAAAACTCAACAACATACAACAACAAAAACACCCCAAATATACAACAGCACATCCTAGCTTGGATCTGCTCACAAGAGCTACCACAGGTCTGAACCCCAGGTGTCAAGCAGTGGACTGGGAGAAATAAAGAAGCTAACTCTCACAGCTGCCAGAGCTCCCTATAGGAGGAGGGAAAGGGAGAAGGTGTGGCAAGTTCCCTGAACAGTCCTGCCTGGGAGAGATGTGAGTTTCCATGCAACCAGTGACAGCCCAGTAATTAGTGCACAAAGGCAGAAAGTGAACAGCAGAGAAAAATAAATGATTTTCATTGGCTGTGGTTGCAAAAACCAAAGGCTGAGCCACAGCCCCCAACACCAAACCAGAGGGCCCCTTCCCTACATATCCTTTGAGACTGATCACCACGGAGCCCCAGGGGAATCTTGAGCAAATGCTAACGAAACTTTGCTAACACTGACAGGGACTGACTGAGTGTAGTGAGCATGATTAAATATCTAAAAGAACATAAAAAAATAATTATTAAAGTAGAGATCCAAGAGGCTTAGTTACTACTGGAAACAAAAAAAAAAAAAAAGTGCCTTCTTTGCAGCAGGCTAAAGAGAGACCTTTATATGATAAATCTTTCTGGAAAAAAAGCAGAATACATTTCCATGAATGCCCAGGCAGAGAATTAGTCCATTAAAACACCAGGAACAACCAAGGTGACAAGGCATCTCAGAAAGAAGAGAAAAAATCTCCAAAAAAGAAGCTTACAGACATTGAAATATGCAACTTAAATGAAATATGCAACTTAAATGAGAATTCAGGATGGTAATTCTGAAAGACTCAGTGAGTTCCAAAACAAGTCATGTCAACAGCTTCAGGAATTGAAAAAACAACTAGGTGAGCAGAGCAAAGGAGATTGAATCCATCATAAAGAACAGACTAGATCTTCAGGAGATAAACAAACAACAAAAAAAACAAACGTATGGTAAGAGTTGAAAATGAAACAGGAAGCTTGGGAAATAGAGTCGACTAATGAAGGAAAGGATCAATGATATCGAAGACAGAAATCTAGAAATAAAACAGAAGAAAAGAGAGGGAAACTGAAGAATTAAAAATAATGAAAGAGAATTTCAGTATCTAGCTGATACCATCAGGAGATGAAAATGAGAATAATGGGCATTATCGAAGGCAAAGAAAAGGAACAGGGACTAGAAGACATTTTCAGACAAATAGTTGATGAGAATTTCCTAATCTAAGGAATGAGCTACAGCTTGGAATTCAAGAAGTCAACAAAACATATAATTTATCTCAATGCAAAAAGGCCTTCACAAACAGATTGTATTAAAATTATCACAAATCAAACAACAAAGACAGAATTCTCAGGGCAGCCAAAAGGAAGAAAACAGTAACTTATAAAGGAAAATCCATTAGATTATATCATTGGACTTTTTCAGCAAATACCTTGGAAGCCCAAAAAGGCGTGGAATAAAAATATTTCAAAATACTAAGCGAAAGGAACTACCAGCCTAAAATAATATACCCAGCTAAGCTCTCCTTTAGATATGAAGAAGAGAAATTAAGACCTTTCCAGGCATAAAAAAAATTTGAGGGAATTCTACACTACAAGGCCTGCGCATATAGGGAATACTGTAGGGGTAGGCTCATCTAAAAAAAAAGACAAAAAAATACATAATAAAGAATAAACATAACTATCAGGAAAATAGACGCAGAAGAGTCATCCTTTATTAAGAAAAGAGCATTATAAGCTTAAACAATAACAACGATATTTGCTATAGCAAGATAGAAATGAATGTTCAGCATAAATAGGACAAATTGAGACAACAATGAAAGAAAAGGGGAGGATTCAAAGACACAACTTTGCAAAGGGGAATGGAGATAAGGCACGTGCAGAAGAAAATGAATGAACTGTACATAAACAAACAAAACAAATAAATAAGTAAGTAAATATACATATGTAGATATGGTTTACTCATGTACACACACACACACACATATAGGATAGTGTATATATATATACACTATCCTATTCACATTTGTAATGTAACCATATGCAGAAGATTCAGAACTGAAGTATATAACATAAAACAAGAACCAGAAGGAAAAACCCACAAAAGCCAACCAAAATAAGGAAAACAGAAACACAAGGGCAAGAGCAATGGAACACTGAGGTACCAGAAAGTAAAAGATAAAATGGCTATATTTCAATAATCACGTTAAATGTAAATGGACTGGACTCACCAATAAAAGGATCAGAGTTGCAGAATGGAATAAAAACAAAACCCAACCAATATGCTGCCTCAGGAGACACATCACAACTTCAGAAACAAATAGAGACTCAAATGAAAGACTGAAAAATGATATTTCAATCAAATGGTTTCACAGAAAAGCAGAAGTAGTGATACTAATATCAGAAGAAAAAGATTCAAATAAAAAAAAAAAGTAAAAGAAACACACTGAGGGACACTTCATAATGATAAAGAGAATCATGCACCAAGAAGATATAACACTTATTAATACCTACGATCCCAATCAGGGAGTCCCAAAATATGTTAAAGAAATTACTAACAGAACTAAGGGAGAAACTGACCAAAACACTATCGTAGCAAGGGGACCTAATACAACACTGTCGGATATGGACAGGTCATCCAAACAGAAAATCCTAAGAAAATAACATCCTTTAAATGATACATTAGAAAAATTTGCATAAATGACATTTACAGAGCCTTCCATCCCAAAACAGCTGCACTTTGACATTTCAAAGTTCGACCACATACTGGACACAGAGATAGTCTTAACAAATATAAGAGGATTGAAAATCTACCTACCATATTTTCTGATCATTATGCTTTAAACTAGAAGTCATCTGCAAGTAAGAAATCAAGAAGAACCAGAAATTCATAGAGATTAACAACATGCTACTGAAGGATAACTGGATCAGGGAAGAAATAAAAATAGAGATCAAGAGTACATAGAACAAATGAAAATGATAGTACAACTATCAAAATTTTGTGGTCATGGCAAAAGTAGTCATAAGAGGAAAGTTCCTATCATTACAGCCTTACCTCGAGAAACAGGAACAAATCCAAGTAAACACCTAATGATTTATCTTAAAAAACTGTAAAAGGAAGAAAAAAATGAAAGCCTAAAGTCAGCAAAAGGAAAGAAATAATCAAATTAGTCCGGAAATAAATGAAAATCGAAAACAACAGCAAACAACAACAACAACAACAACAAAACAATAAAACACATGAATTGCAACAAAGAGCTGGTCTCTCTGAGAAGGTACATAAAATTGACAATCCCTGGCTAGACTCACTAAAAAAAAAAAGACATAAATAAACAAAATCAGTGATGAAATATGGGCAATTATGGCAGACACCACAGAAAACAAAAGTTCACACAATAATACTATAAAAAGTACAAAGCACCAACGTTAATAACCTAGAAGAAATGGACCAGTACTTAGAAAAATACAATCTTCCTAGACTGAATCAAGAAAAACTGGAAAATCTAAATAGACTAATCAGCAATATAGAAATTGAAACAATCATCAAAAAACCTAAAGAACAGTCCAGGACCAGATGGCTTCACCAGTGAATTCTACCAAACATTCAAAAAAGATTTAATACCTATTCTCCCAAACTCTTCCAAAAAAACAGAAAAGGATGCATACTTCCCAATTTTTTTTATGAGGCCCATATTACCCTGATACCAAAATCTGGTAAAAATAACACACACACAAAAAACTACAGATCAATATCTCTCATGAACACAGATGCAAAAATCCTAAATAAGATACTAGTGAACTAAATACATCAACATACTAAAAGAATTACACCATGATCAAGTGGGCTTCATCCTAAAGTCACAAGGATAGTTCAACATATGCAAATCAAGTAATGTGATACACGACATAAACAAATTAAAATAAGAATCATTCGATCATATCAATTGATGCAGAAAAAGCCTTTGACAAGATACAACATCCATTTATGATCAAAACACTTAACATATCCGTTTAGAAGGAGAGTACTTAGCATAATAAAAGCCATATATGACAAACCCTCAGCCAACATCATTCGACTGGTGAAAAACTAAAAACCTTCCCTCTAAGATCAGGAACAAGGCAACGTTGTCCACTATTGCCATTATTATTCAAGATACTTTGGAGGTCCGAGCGAGTGCAATCAGGCAAGAGAAAGATATAAAGGCATCCAAATAGAAATGAATCATGTCACAATTTGTGGATGACATGATTTTCTACATAAAAAACCTTTAAAGACTCCATAAGAATATTGACTAGAAACATAAGCAAAACAGTAGTTTCTGGATACAAAATCAACATTCAAAAATCTATAGCATTCCTATACTCTAATGATGAAGTGTTAGAAAAAGAAGTGGAAAAATAATTTCCTTTTGCAATTTCAACAAAAAGTATAAAATACCTAGGAATAAATTTAACAAAACAAGTGAAGGACCTGTACAATGAAAACTATAAGACCCTATTGAAAGAAATTGAAGAAGATACAAAGACATGGAAAGATATTTTGTGTTCTGGATTGGAAGAATCAACATATTAAAATGACCATATTACTTAAAGCATTATACAGATTTAATGCAATCTCCATTAAAATCTCATCAGCATTTTTATAAAGAATACACAACAACAACAAAAAAGTCATCGGATTTGTATGGAAGCACAAAAGACCCCGAGTTGCCAAAGCCATCCTGAGAAAAAAGAATGAGGCTGGAGGCATCACTCTGCCCAACTTCAAATTATACTACAAAGTGACAGTAATCAAAACGTCATGGTGTTGGCAGCAAAACAGACACAATGCACCAGTGGAACAGAACTGAGAGTCCAGAAGTTAACCCATATTTATATGGGTGAATAATTATTGACCAAAAAAAAGCCAAAAAAATGCAGTGGAGAAAGAAAAGCTCTTCAATAAATGGTGCTGTGAACATTGGAAAGCCATCTGCAAAAGAATGAAACAAAACTGTTGTCTATCACCACACACTAAAATTAACTCAAAATGGATTAAGGACCTGAATATAAGACCTGAAACAATAAAATGCATAGAAGAATACGTAGGAACTAAACTCAAGGACCTTGACTTAAAGAGGATTTTGTGAATTTGACCTCAATAGCAAGGGAAGTAAAATCTAAAATAAAATCAATGGGACTACAGCAAACTAAACAAAACAAAACAAAACAAAACAAAAAAAAAACAAAACTTTCTGTTCAGCAAAAAAAAAAAAAATCGTCAGCAAGATATAGGACAACCATCTGAATGGGAAAATATATTTGCAAGCAATGCTTCCGATAAGGGCCTGATATCAAGATATACAAAGAACTATATACAACTCGATAACAACATAAAAGCAAATGATCCAATCAAAAAAAATTGGCAGAGGACCTGAATGGACACTTCTCCTTAGAGGACATACAAATGGCCAAGAAATATTTGAAAAGATGCTCAACATCACTTGCTGTTAGGGAAACGCAAATCAAAACCACAAAGAGATACCATCTCATATTTGTTAGAATAGCTATAATCAACAGGACAATAATTACAAATGTTGAAGAGGATGCTGAGAAAATGGAACCCTCATAACACTGCTGGTTGGACTGCAAATCAGTACAGTCACTATGGAAAACAGTATGGAGGTTCCTCAAAATCTAAGAATTGATCTACTATACAATTCTGCAATCCCTCTACTGGGTATTTACCCCAAGACTTGAAAACCCATATCTGAAAACATATTTGCATACCAATGTTCATAGGGGCATTATTCACAGTGTCCAGGACATGGAAGCAAGCGAAGAGACCTACAATAGATGATTCGAAAGAAGCTGTGACACATATATACAATGGAATATTAGTCATAAGAAGAGATGAAATACTCATATGCAAACAACATGGACAGACCTTGAGATAATCATGCTAAGCGAAATAAGCCAGACAGAAAAAGTTGAAAACCACATGATATCACTTTTATGTGGTTATAAAACCTAAAAGCAACAAATAAACAGGACAAACAGAGACTTCATGTTCATAACTATAGACTAGTGGTTACCAAGGGTAGGGGTAGGAGAGAAAGGCGGAGATGGATATAGTAAAGGGTGAAATATGTAGTGACAGAAAGAAATCTTACTATTCAAAAGTGAACAAACAGTGTAAATATATATGTGCCTTACTGTTAAAAAAATAGAAATATAAGAAAATAAAATAAAAGAAGATATTGATATCAACACCCAAAATTTTTCCATAACTTTCTGGGTGTATTTTTTTGGGGAGAGTTCCTCTTTTTAATTTTCATTGAGATATAATTGACATACAGCACTTTATAGTTTTAGGTATGTAGCATAACAATTAGACTTACATATAATGTGAAATGATTACTACAATAAGTTTGGTTATCTCATATACATACAAAATAAGAATAATAAGAAAAATAGTGTCTTTCCTTGTTATAAGAACATTTAGGATTTATTATCTTAAAAACTTTAAATATATCATACAACAGTGTTAACTACAGCTTGTCAATTTGTATATTATATCCCTAAAGCTTATTTATCTTATAATTAGAAGCTTGCACTTTTTTGACCATCTCCATCCAATTCCCCACCTACACACTGCCTCTGGTAACCACAACTTAATCTCTTTTTCTATGAGTTTTTGGTTTTGTTTTATTTTCATTTATATTCCACATATTTGTGTGATCAATACAGTATTCGTATTCTCTGTGTGACTTATTTCACTTAACATAGTGCCCTCAATGTCCATTCATGTTGTTGCAAATGCAGGATTCCTTCTTCTTATGGCTAAATAATATTATTGCATATATATACCACATCGTTTTATTCATTCATCTGTCGATGGGCACTTTGGTTGTTTCTATATCTTGGCTATTGTAAATAACAATGCTATAAACGTGAAGTTATATATAGTTTTTCAACATAGTGCTTTCATTTTCTCCAGATATATTGCCAAAGTGAAATTTCTGGATTATATGATAATTCTATTTTAACTTTTTGAGGAACCTCCATACTGTTTTCCATAGTGACTGTACCAATTTACAACCCCACCAGAAATGCATAAGGATAATTTTTCTCCATATCCTTGTCAGCATTTATCTCTTTTATTTTTGATGATAGCTATTCTAACAGGCAGCGGATGATATCTCATTGTGATTTTGGTTTGCTTTTACTTATGCTAGCACTGGAGATGATATATGAATAGTAAATAAGAACATGTAAAGATATTCAACATCTTAGCCATTAGGGAAATGCTAAGACAATGATACAATTAATTAGAATGGCTAAAAGAAAATATAGTAACAATATAATATTTCAGAGAGGATTCAGAGAAACTAGATCATTCATACATTGATGGTGGAATCCACAATGGTACGGAAGGACACTCTGAAAAACAGTTTTGACATTTTTTTAGAAAAATAAAAATACAATTTCCATATAATCCAAACAATTGATTCTTGAACATTTATCTCGGAGAAATGAAAACATGTTCACTTAAAAACCTTTATATACATGTTCATAGAAACTTCATTAATAATAATATAATAAATTATATACTCAAACTAGAAATAACTCAAATGTTAAATAAATTTTGCTACATCTATGCCAAGGAATACCACTCAACAATAATGAGGAACCAACTATTGATGCCTACAACTTCGATGACTCTCCAGAGAATGATGCTGACTGTAAAAAAAAAAAAACAAAAACAATTCCAAAAGGTCACATATGGTATGATTCTATTAATATAACATTCTCAAAATTAAAAAAAAAGAAAACACCGCTGAGATGGAGAACAGACAGACTAATGGTTGTCAAGGTTTGGGGATGATGGGTTGGGGGGAGAAGTCAATGGATATGACTATAAAGGAGATCTTTGTGGTAATAATTTTGTATCTTAATTGTAGTGTTTATATGAGCTGGACATATACCAATGCCAATTTCTTGTTTTGGATATTGTATTACAGTTAAGTAATATATAACCACTGGACAGGGGTTGACTGAATGAAAGATATATAAGACCTCTCTGTACCATCTTTGCAACTTCCTGTGATTATATTTTGAAAATATAGAATGAAAAGGAGACATAGCAACATTTGTAAAATCAGCTTAGTGGATTATCTCAAGTGGACTTGAAGTAGATCTCTAACCCATCAGTCCAGCCTTTCCTAGTATCAGGGCAACACAGAAGCCAAAGTAGGGATTGGATGCCTAATTGAAGAGGAACCATTACACTAAGTGTCATTGCTGCCTTTTAAGTGGGAGGAGTATTTCAAACCCGCAAACAGATGAAGCTGAAGTTGCTTGTGAAAGGCCTACAAATTCTTAGCAAGTCTCAGAGTTAAACCAATAAATGTGAAACAGGATCATTCCTTTAAACTAAAGTCTTAAACCCACCCTCTGGATCTCTGCACAGTGGATGAACATGTAATTTGGTTGCTGCTGGTAAGCCATAGCCTACTTGTTCAGTGTTCTGAAGGAGTTAACATGGACATGGCAGGGTGAGCTTACATTTTCTCTACTAGCTCTTTTCAATTTCCAACTTTCATTTGTTTTATTCATTTTTAATGTTTGTTGTTCATGCATCCAAGTGAGATTCTTAAAACCTAAGAGAGCATATATCTCAAATTCAATATAGTTTTTTCTTTGCCTGATGTTCAGTATTCATGCCCCAAACCATCCAAAATACAGTGTTTAAGGATAAATTATCTACTCAGGGCCTTTCTTTGACCCGGATTACTGCCCATACAGTTTTGATATGAAGGCTACATAATATAGTTCAAGCATTTCAACCTAACAGCATTTGTCCTTGTGCCCTGACCAACAATAATCCTCCCTATGCCCAGCTTTGCCCTTGGAGATTCTCATATCTGTCACTATCCTCAGAGTACTTTCCCATCTGGAAGATCCTCTCCTTTCCTGCTAGTCAAATTTCACCAGATCTTTAATACCTAACTGAAATACTACTTCCTTCACGGGGCTTTTCTAATCTTCCTGGCTTTCAAGGGCTCTTTCACATCTGCTCTAGGACATTGTTGGTAGGACCTTCATGAAACATCTCAGGTCCTCCTTTGGATATTCATGATGTGGGTATGTATCCTATATCTTTCATCTGATTCATTTCTATTTCTGCTCTCTATCCTCAGCATGTAATCCAGAATATGGCACACAATAGGGTTTTGATTGTTAAATGTGAATGAATGACTGGTATTATCTCACTATTCAGGTCCACATTAGCCTTATGTTTTGATTTTGACATTAGAATTTTCTTTTTATATTTTGTCTTCATTGCTGCTAACTACTTAGGTTGGTAGTCTCCCAGAGGGCAGGGATGTAATCTATATATGTATTTTTTTGGCAGTGCTTTCCTTTTTAAATTAAATACTCAAAAATGTTCTGTGGTAAAGAAACCCATTTACATTTGTATTTCACTGAACTTCCCAAAAATATTGGGACACAGAACCTCCCTTCCCCAAACACATTTCCTTCACCCAAAACCTGTGGCATGCAAGTGGAATGCAGTTTGAAAAACACTATTCCAGAGCAGGGTTATCAGCTGTGGCACTCTTGACATCTTGGGCTGGGTGACTCTTCGTTGGGGACAGCAGCTGCCCCATGCATCACAGGAAGTTAGGCAGCATCCCGGGATCTATGCACTAGATGTCAGTAGCCCCCTTCCAGTTGCGTGAAACAAAATGTCTGCAGATGTTGCCAATGTCTTTTGGGGGATAAAATTGTCCCCTGGTTGAGAATCACTGTTCTGCTAGGTCACTATCTTTGATGCAAATACTCTGGTATTTAGATTTTATTTCTTTCTTGCCCAAACATCGTCCACCGCCTGGACTACTTATTGTCTGTCATCCTGTGCTAATTGTCAGTTCATCAATCATTCATTTTATATTTCACCTCCTCAGAAACACATTCTTCCCCTGAAAATCCAATCCAAGTCCCTCAAGGCATCTCTCTACTCTCCAAGACCCTCTGAGCTCAAACTCTTAGAATTTTTTCTTACATCTTAGTCTTGTCCTAAATTCTTTAAACAGAATCTAGTAAATTCTTGAACTTGCATCTCAATATTGTGAAAAGACCACTGGCTTTTGAGGCATTAATTCTTGGTTAGAATCCTGATTCTACCAAATAATGACTGTGTGACATTGGATAAGTTCTACTACCTCTGTGAAGCTTCAATTTCTTTGTCTATAAAATATAAATGATAATATCTATCTTTCAAGGGTGTTGTAAGACTGAAAATAAATTGCACATGTAAAGCACTTAGCACATAGTAGATGTATAGTAATTATAAGCTTCCCCCTTCCTCTTTCCTCTTTAATTCATTTGAGCATAATCTAGTCATCGGAGGAAAGCTGAAGTGGGCAACCAGAAGAACTGGATTCTAGTGTTGGCTCTACTATTTATTTACTCACTGTGTGTCCTAAGTCGTTTCATCCTCTCTAAGCTTGGTTCTTTTGTCTGTAAAATTGGGATGATGATGATAATTTCTGTTTTCTTTCCCTCATATGATTATTAAGACAATCAAATAAGATAGCAAAAGCAAAAGAGTTTCTTTAAAATGTCTAAATGCAGAATATGATTATTGCTATGTTCTAGTAAATACATTTGAGGGATAATGACACCATACACATAGGCTAATTTGAAATGAACAAAACTCACCTATCTTTGTGTCCTTATTCATTTAAAATTCCCATTGTTTCATTGGGGACCTATTTTTTCTATCTGATCATTCCCAAGATAAATGGCTTTAACTATAGCTAAACATGAAATTATCACTGTGATGAAATTAAGTGATATGTATATGATTTTGTTCTTGCCTCTGATTTCAGGTCATCTTCACTTAAGTAATTTAGAACAGAGTGAGAGTTATTTTCCTGAGCATTCTGGGTTCCTTATGTTTTGTAGTTTTGGTTTCTACTCCAGTCAGAATATATTCTTTCAGTTGTCACAGTTAGAGAAAAGTGAGAGAAAGAAATTCAGGTGTTATCTTCCTACTCTCCTAGTGAGTTCATGACTAAAGATGAAAAGGTCATCAAATGAGATTTCTACAAAACAAGATAGGAGTAGATGGAGAATGTTCTATATTTGAAAATGGAAAATCTTCATATTAAGCTTTTCATAAAGAAGGAGAAAAATGTAAAATTCTTTTTCAAGCTTAGAGATCTTCAGTAGGTGATAAAAAGTTACTGAAATTCTTAATCGTGTTAAGGTGGGGAATACTGCCTACTCTTCCTGATGAGACTCTCAGGCAGTGTCAAGGAGTGCTGCTGACAAGATTGACCTTGGATTTTATATTAGAATGACCAAGAAAAGAAACAAAAAAAAAAAGACCAAGAAAAGGAGTCTTTTGAGATCTATCAATTTTACCAATTTTATTGGGCTATTATTTACATATAATTAAGTGCGCACATTTTAAGTAGACATCTCAATGGATTTTTACAAATGTAAAAAATTCATATTTATCAGGAGATTTCTGAAATATCATCTGAGAAACTTTTAGTTAAATTTTGGTTGTGAGCATGCTATAATGCATACAGATATTCAATTATAATGTTGTACACCTGAAACTTATATCATATTATTGACTAATGTTACCTTGATTAAAAAAAAGTCTGTCGGCAGGAAGTCTTGATCCATAAAATCTTTGCTCAAAGTCAAGGCAAGATCTATAGGTTATGTATATTATTAGTATATTAGCCAAGCAAAGTATAGTAGGGTACATGTTTGTTCTAATAAAGAAGCCTATATAATTGGAGCTTAAAATAAGAGAGTAACAGAAAAGTCTGGAGGCAAGCAAAAAGAGCACTGCTCTCTCTATAAGCTCATCTAGGGACCCAGGGTCCTTCTCTCTTACTGCTCCACTACATCTAGGGTGTTATTCTTGTCCACATGGTCCACCTCCACATATGTATTTCAACTATATGAAAGAGAGAAAATAGACAAATGGAAAGCACACTCCTACCCTTTATGGTATAACCTGGAACAACTTAAACTTGTCATTTTTGTTTGCATCCAATTAGTCAGAACTTGGTCATATACCTACTCTTAGATTTAAGAGAAGTGAGGATGTATAGTGTTTATTATGGGTAGCCATATACCCAGCTAGGAACTTTATTACTGTGTTAGAGATTTTTTTTCTTTCTTTTTTTTTTTTTTTTATCACAGGACAATTAGTTTCCGCTGCTACAGATGGCTGCTATATGAGCTCCTAAGCATGTACATATGAGGGCTTTGTTCCTGGCACTCACCAGAGAAACTGGAGCCTTCCCTTTTGACTTATAAATTCAGTCAGAGTTTAAAAAAAGTACTCAATGATAAAGTTTCAGCTGAACAGTCCACTTCTGCCTCTTTGCCTTACCTTTACTCTTAAGATCCACTTACTCAAGCTTGCTGGGATCTACCAGAAAAGCAAACATGGGCATTCCCAATGCTCTGGATCCCTAAAAGTCTACTTTTTTTTTCATTTTTCACATTGCACAACCTATGAATCTTCTTGGGGTCTGCCTTGATTTATAGTTGACTGCAAATGTTTCCAGCTCTGGGGCTGTTTTCAATTTCAAATCCCTCCTGTAAATCATACCACACAAACCATGCTTCTTCCCTTTTCCTTAATCATTCTTTTTCTTACTCCTATTTGCCATATCCATCTATCAGGCTGATCCAGCCAGGATTCAGGGTCCTGATAAGGCTGTCGCTGTATTTCATGTTCCATCTTCCTCTGGAAACTGCTCTGGAAAGCCAAGTGCTCCTTGTCAATGAAGATAATGGGACTAAATAATGATCAGTTATAGTAAAAGGACAGACCCTTGGAGGAATGACATTGAACTCTTCAAATCACCAAGACAACTATTCTTGTTCCATAGTTACATCTTCTCTGGGAAGCAGGCTTTTTCTAAGGCATGACTTTCATGAGGAATCCAGTGAGGATGGGTACATTCATATTCTCCATTTCATAAGCTTTTAATGCCATGGGATGTCAGAGTGAAAAAAGCTTTTTAGAAATCACAAAGTCTAACTGGTCTAGGTCCTCTCCTTTTATGGATAAGGAAACTATGACTCAAAGGACAAGAGACATGACATGTCCAAGATCACACAGCCAGTCAGAAGCAGGGTCTTGCCTAGAAGGCAGGCCTTTTGGTATATAAAGGTTAATGTAGATTGAATATTGCTATGTATCTGACACTTTTCTAAGCACCTTATACATGTTAACCCACTTAATCCATGTGAAAGCTCTATCAGGTCAGTGCTATTATTGTCACCTTCATTTTTCAGATAAGAAAAGTGAGGCCAAGATTGCTTAAGTAATTTGTCCACAATCACAAATTGGGAGAGTCCAAACTCAAATCTAGGGAGTCAGCTCCAAACCTCATACTTATAAGCAGTCTGCTTTCCTGCCACTCATAGTCTGGCAGGACCTAGAAGATTATTTATCCCTGCCCATGGCTGACATATTATTCTTTTCTTCAGCCAGTCCATGATCATACATTGTAGGTAACACAAAGCCCGGTACTCTTGCCTCAATATCATGTTTGCCCCTTTATAATCAGAGAGGTTTTTTTTTTAACTTTCAGGGCTATATGGGTGATTGATTTTTTTCTCTGAAGGGAACTTGGAACAGGATCTGTAGCTAGAATTAGCAAAGGGAGATTTGAAGGAGCAGACAGGCTCCTGTAGGCCACTTCTTCCACTTTCTTCCACACAATCTTCTTTTTTTTTTTCAATCTTCTAAGTATCTGGACAGGACTGGCAGATACAGAAAATGGCAGACTTTCTCTGTAAATGGCCACAGCTTGGTCCTACTGATCCCTGGAAAGTTCCCACCTACATCTCATCTGCAGAAAAGCTGCCACAGATTCTGTCAGATGGAACCACAGTGAATTGTATGCCCTAGGCTCCCTGCTGTTAAGCTACCTACTTCAGCCTACTTTGTGCTTTTTTTGGTTGCATTTGCAGTGCTGATTGTTTTCCCTGAAGGAGTGTTATTAACTTAAGAAAGTCACAGGTGGGGACACATGCACAGTTAGTTTTAGTTTATACTATCTTTTGGAAGCATAGTTTTAAGAAAATGGAAGAGACACTTCTAGTAATCTACATGCTTCATAAATTGCAAAAATGTGTAGATTGTAGATAACACAGGGTTTTTTAGAGTACAGTGAAGGGGAAGCAAAAGACTTAAAGAAACAGAGACAACCTGCAGAGGGGTAAAGGGAATCAGAAGGAGAGTACTTCTGTGGGTCTCTGGAGTGCCATTGTTAAGAAGTGCTCCTCTCCACTCCCTAGCTTCCTTCATGTATTTCCCCTTTGTCAGCAATTGGCAACCGCAGAAAGCCTTTCCAGCCTTTAGGCAAAGAAAGGAAAGAATATGTCTGACCTTGGCCTGTGACTAACAAAGAGATCATTTTGATTCAAATAGCTCCCTCAGAAGGAACACTATTCTGCTGATTATTTATTAACACCCCAGGCCTGGCTTTTCCTCTTGTTGGCATAAAGGGTTAAAAGTGGGTTTGCTTCATCACCAGCAGCTCTAGGGTGAGGGATATGATTTGGCAGAGCCTTGAAAGGAGCATGTCTGGGTGTCAGCTCCAGATGAAAATAACTTTTGGGGGAGGTGGCTGTATGCCTTGTAGGAAAGAACTTGTTTTGTGACTACTTTGTTGCCTCATTCCTGCTAGGAAAAGGTTAAGGAGTCTCTCTTACATTAGACTTAGTGCTTTTAATTATTCCAAGTACATTATTACACATGCTCATAAATTACTACTAGCATCTTCATGAAGGGCATGTTATTAGCTCCATTTTGCTTATGAGAAAGACCAATACCCAAGTTACAGAAAACACCTATAACAAACTAAATTCAAAACTAAAATAACTGGCTCTGGTCAGGTTCATTTTCTGCTAAATTATAATCACTCTCTTAAGCCACCCCATGTAGCAAGTACAGACAAAAAGGAATAAAAAAGAAATGTGCATGTCTATCTAATGTTAAGGATGATGATCTCTAAACCCATTTACTTAGTACATCCCCTTCTGCTGGTCTCTTGCTGTTTCTCCATTCATCTTGAGCTTGCTCAGATTTTCTAGACCAATGCCATGTTGGTTAAGAGAGGCAGAGAGAAAAAGGGCTGGAAGTTGTCTTGTCTAAAAAAAATATTTCCAAATTCAATGTGAATGCCAAGTCGAGAGAGTCTGGGATATACACAAAAAGTACAGAGAAAGACAGAGGGAACATGGGTGCTATTTGAGGACTGTGTGATTCCTCTCCCTCCAAATTCTGTGTTTTTTTAATAAGAGCAGAAGTTTAATTTGCATAGGGCCAAAATAACCATTCTCTTGCTAGTGAGAATGTGAAATGGTTCAAACACTTTAGAAAACAGTTTGTCAGATTCTTAAAATGTTAAACATATGCCTATTACATAGCCCAGTCATTCCACTATTTATTTAAGATAAAAGACAATGTATGTCTACACTAAGACTTACATGAATGTTCATAGCATCTCTATTTATGATAGTCCCAAATTGGAAACAACCCAAATGTCGATGAAAAGATGAATAGCTAAACAAAATGTGATATATCCAAACAATAGAATACTGCTTAGAAATATAAAAGAATGAACTATTAATATATACTATGACAGGAATGTGTCTCAAAATAATTATTTTGAGTGAACAAAGCAAGGCATGAAAGAGCATATACTATATAATTCAATTTATTTAAAATTGGAGAAAACCCAAACTGATCTATAGTGAATGGAAGCAGATCATTGGCTGCCTGGGGGCAGGGGTGGAGAGACAGATGGATTACAAAGGGACATTAGGAATATTTAGGTGTGATGAATATATCAATAATTTTCATTGAAGTGATAGTTACATGTGTGTATACATATGTTAACACTGATTAAACTGTAAAATTTAAATCTGTGCTATTTTTTTACTTAAATTACACCTAAATAAGTTATGTTTTAAACAATGTCAGTACCATAATGTATTAAATATTTACTTCTTGCTCATGTAACTGGTTCATCTGGTGTTCCGCTGATCTAGGCTGGTTCTGCTGAATTTGGTTTGATTCTGTGGGGTCTAGGTCTGCTCCAGTTCTGTTTCCTTTTCCTCATACAGCAGCCTACCTATGTCCAGTTTTGTTACAGTAATTGCGGAAGAGGAAAAAATTGAACAAGAATATGAAATGGCAATTAAAACCTCAGGCTGAAACCAGTGCACTGTAATTTCAAACCAAATTCCATTTACTAAAATCAACATGACCAAGCCTAAATCAATGGTATGGGAAAATAGTTTTTGCACTCTATTGGTAGTACTGAGAATTTTAAACATAATTCAACCTATCACATGTGTATACAATAAAAAGGCCCCATTATATTCATTATTCTCAAACCCTTCCAGTTTCCCTCCCTAGAGGCAATCATCTACACCTCATTTTTTGTGTCGTTTGGTTCTATGCATACATAAATAAACATATTTTTCTTCTTTTATACAAATTCTTATATACTGCACATGGTTTTGTATTTTGCTTTTAATTTGATTTCTTTTGGAGACTGCTCTATATCACTATATACAGAGCTTTTTTTTCTATTACTGTTGTGTATGCCATCATATGTACATACCATAATTTAGTCAGTCCCTTATCTATAGATATTTTGGCTATTTCTAAAGGTTTTATTACAGAAGACACAGTAATTGGTTTCACATACAAATCAATTTATAAATGTGGAATGATATTTAGATGTACATGATGACTATTTAAAAAATTCTAAAAAGCAATAAATTTTATCTTGGTTCAGGTCTTGCCAATAAAGAGATCCTGATAAACCAGAACTAAGCATTCTTGGAGATCAAGTGGTGATCCAGGCTGGTGGACATTTGACATAACCTGCAGGTAAAATATCAAGGCTCTTCGTCTTTCTCTAATTAAAGGACCATGGTAGGGAACTCAAAAGTTGACTTTTTGATCACACTCCAAATTCTTTATTTTCTTTTACAATAGTGAATAGGTTCCAGAAGGTCATGTTTCTTTGCTATTGGTTTTCCCAAGCTGTACTTCTCTGGGTAGAGCAGTCTAGCTTTTCAGCTGAATCCAAGTGCCTTTGTCTTTGTCTCCCTTCTTTTTATCACTAATTCTTTCACACATTTCAGGAAACTTTTGACTCTAAAATCATTAATGTGCAAAATGTGCATTAATTCTTTTGGCAAGAATTCTTGCTCTCAGCTTATTTGTTTACAATAATACCAGTAGCGTAGTATGGGAGTTTGTGGACCCTGCTTTGTCATCATTACACTCTTTGGAACTATTTTTAAATATGTTGCCTATTTCCTTTATATCTACAGCATCACATTTTCTGTAAGATTCACATGTATGTGGCCAAAGGAACAGTTTCATGTTTTCCAAAATATCCAGAGAACTGGAAGTGGGTTCATCTTTCTCTTTGTGTTCTCATTTTTTGTCAATTACTAGAATATGGCAATTTGAGCAGAAAGAAGATAAGTTCAGTTTAAAAACCCAGCAAGAATTTTAACTTTTTAGAACAATAGATATGGGGGTGTGGGAGAGAAACTAGGGTAGAGATGGAGATATGAGAATCAGTCTCAGAAACTGATGAAAATTAAAACTATGTGAATAGATGAAGATAATAAAGTAATGCATGTTGTGTGAAGAGTGACAAATGTAAAGGTCATAATCTTGAGAAGCCCCTGTGCTTCTAGATTGTTTTAGCAAAAAGAGGAGTAGGGAAAGTGCATGAAAAATGAGTAAGAGGGAGAAACAAGGGAGAACTATCATAAGAGAGAGCGGGATTCAAAAAAGCAGTAGTAAAACCTGTGGCAGATAGAGATGTAGGTGTGCAATAATGTGTATTGAATTTAATTAAACTGAAAGCAAAGTACAATGTCCTCATTCTTTTTTACCAGCTTATCAAAACATAAAAGACAATTGCTCATACTCATACTGACCAATTCAATGAGATTTTTTTCCGAATATAGTTGGCATACAATATATAAGTTTCAGTTGTACGACATAGTGATTTGAGATCTATAATAACTCATGAAGTGATCACTCCACTAAACTTAGTACCCCTCATCCTGTTACATATTTATTACATTATTAACTATTTTCCTTATGCTACACTTTATATATCCATATCTATTTTGTAACTATCCATATGTACTTCTTCATCCCTTTGCCCTTTTTTGCCATCACCCCAACCCCCTCCCATCTAGTAGCCCTCAAATATTCTTTGTATATATGAGTTTATTTCCAGCTTTGTTATTGTTATTTATTTTGTTTTTTAGATTTCACATGCATGTGAAATCATGTGATATTTGTCTTCTCTATTTGACTTACTTCATTCAGCACAATACCTCCAGGATCATCAAGGTCATATCTTTTCCATCGCCTTCCTTTCAGTCTGTTTGTGTCTTTTAATCTGAAGTGAATCTCTTGTAGGCCGCATATGTAGGGGTCTTGTTTTCGTATTCATTCATCTACTCTATCATTTGATTGGATAACTTAAATCTTTTCTACTTGAGGTACTCATTTATAGGAATGTAGTTATTACTACTCTTTATTCATGTTTTTGATGCCTGTTTTTTTTTTCTTCTTCTTAAAGGAGTCCCTGCAACATTTCCTGTAATACTAACTTGGTGTTGATTGTAGTCCGTTAACTTATTTTTTGTCTGGGAAGGTCTTTATCTGTTCTTTGACTCTAAATTATAAGCTTTGCTGGATAAAGTATTGGTTGAAGATCCTGGATTTTCATTACATTAAATATTCTATTCCTCCTGTCCTGCATAGTTTCCTTTGAAAAATCAGCTGCCAGTCCCATGGGTACCCCTTGTAGGTAACGAACTGCTTTTCTCTTGCTGCTTTTAAGAATCTCTCTTTGTATTTAACTTTGACATTTTAATTATAATGAACCTCTTTGAGTTCATCCTTTTTTAGGGCTCTATGAACTTCTCGGGGTGTATGTCTATTTCCTTCACCAAGTTAGGGAAGCTTTCCATCATTATTTCTTTAAATAGCTCTTCAATGTCTTGTTTTCCTTCAGGTACCCCTATGACATGGATGTTTGTACATTTAATTGTGTCTCATAACCTCCTTAAATTATCATTATCATCTACGCTTCTTTTTCATTGCCTTTTTAATTGGGTGTCCTTGGCTTCCCCATCCTCTATATCAGTAGTTCAATCCTCTTCCTCCTCCACTCTGTTGATTCCTCTAATATACTCTTCATCTCAGACAATGTGTTCTTCATTTCTGACTGCTTCCATTTTATAATTTCCATTTCATTTTTTTATGTTTTTTATAATCTCTTTGCTAAAGTTCTCTCTGAGTTCATCTACACTTCCCTAAGTTTCACTGAGCATTTTTATAACTAGTGTTTGAACTCTGCATCTGTTAGATTGCTTGATTCAATTCTTCTCCTGGATCTCTGTTCTGTTCTCTCAAATGGGTTCTCTTCTTTGTTTTTCCATTTTGGCTGCATTCCTGTGCCTGTTTCTAAGCAAAGCTCCTAAGTCTCCTGGTATTATTAGCATGGCTTTGTGTATTAGGTGTGCAGGGGCACAGTACTCAGAGAGATTCAGTTGAAGGCCAATTTTAGCCCCAGCCTGTGCCCCTCTGGGGCCACCTGTTAAGATTCAGCAAGCAATCCACAGATGCTGTGCTTACAGTTGACTCAAGAGACCACACCGAAACCGAGGTCAGCTACCACCAGTGTGAGTCTTGGAGTTGGCTCAGCAAGGAGCACCAGATTTGCAGAGTACAAAACTGGATATGGCTTGGGTGGGGCCACAAGTTTGGGGAGGCAGAGTTTCAGGAAATCTTCTGGGCAGAGTGATCTCTGTTATCTAGTTCAAAATGTCTTAATTATAGTGGCGCTGCTTTGCACACCGGGAGCAAGGGAGGGCTCAACAGAGGAACAATAGATACTGCTGACACTTCTAACCTAGGAGAGAGCCTCGCCTTCAGCCCTCACTCTAACAGCTCAGTGTTCCCCTCTAAGTTTCTGGTGTCCTCAGTGCAGCCGACCTTGGCTGGTGCTCAAGGTAGCAGATTTATCACCGTGAAAGTTCACTCGTGGACATGGCCCCTTTCAGAGGTGTCTGCAGCTGCCAGCTGCATAGCCTCTGTCCAAGTAGCCTCTGTCCCACTCAAGCCACTCAGTATCAGGCAGGCTTGTGTCGTTGACCCCTCTTACTTTCTACCATTTTAGGTTGATTAATTATTTCTCTCCCTGGTTTTAGTGCTTCTGTTCATCTGGATTCCAGCAATTTTGCTTGACATTTGCTGTCACACTTTGATTTGGTCACAAGAGTATTGAATAAAGCCTCTATCATCTATGCTATTTTTCCCACTCACTCCACCTTCCTCATTCTTTAAGTAGCTAATGCCCAGTGTATCAGTAAAGGTTAGGTTTTAATATATGCAACAGAAACCCAAGTTAACAGTGACTTTTAATAATAAAGTTTAATTATTTTATGAAAAAAGAACCAAAGAGTGGATATCTGGAGCTAATATACCAGTCCCATGAAATCATTAGAAACTCAGACTCCGTCTGTATTGTAGTTTTCTTTATAAACTAATGGCTTCCCCCATGTGGTGCAAATTGGCTCTTCAAACTCAACACATCATGTCTGCATTCCAGCTAATTAGATAATAAAAAGGTAAAGGAGAAGCATTCCTCTCTCTCTCTCTCTCTCTCTCTCTCTCTCTCTCTCTCTCTCTCTCTCTCTCTCTCTCTCTCTCTCTCATATTTGATAACTAATTTATGATCCTCAGAAGGCTTAATTTTTATTTTTTTTAGGATTTTATTTTTTTTCAATTGTAGTTGATATACAATATCATATTAGTTTCAGGAGTACAACGTAGCAATTAGACGTTTATATAACTTAGGAGGTGAGTGATCACCTCGAAAAGTCTGCTACCCATTTGACATCATATATAATTATTACAAAATTCTTGACTATATCCTTATGCTATACTTTACATCAACATAAATTATTTTGTAACTACCAATTTGTACTTCTTAACCTCTTCCATTTTTCACTCATCCCCCCAACTCCCTCCCATCTGGCAACTGTAAAAAGTGTTATCTGTATCTATGAGTTTGTTTCTGTTTTGTATTTCATTTATTTTGTGTTTTAGATTCCACAAATAAGTGAAATAGTATGGTATTCACTGTTTGACTTATTTCAGTTAGCGTAATACTCTCTATGTCTATGTTGTTGCAGATGGCAAGGTTTTATTCATTTTAATGGCTGAGTAATATTATATTGCATATATGTACCACCTCATCTTTTTAATTTAATTTATTTTTATTTATTTTATTTTTAAAAATTTAATTTTTCTTAATTTTTATTTTATATTTCAAATTTTTTATTCTTTATCCAATTATCTGGTGATGAGCCCTTAGGTTGCTTCCATGTCTTGGCTATTGTAAATAATGCTACAATGAACATATAGATGCATGTCTTTTCAAGTTAGCGTTTGGGTTTCTTCAAATAAATGCCCAGAAATGGAAATGCTGGGTTCTTCCTTTTCTCTTGTTATAGCCTTTTTTAAAATTAAGTTTATTGGGGTAACATTGGTTAATACAATCATATAATTTTCAGGTGTACATTATCATTTGACATCTGTATATTCTATTGTGTGTTCACAACCCAAAGTCCAGTTTCCTTCAGCTACCATATATTTGATTCCCTTTACCTGCTTCACCCTTCCCCTACCCCCTATATTCGATCCCCTTTACCTCATCTACCTCCCCCTCCATCCAACTAGTAACCATTACTCTATAGTCCTCTGGTAACCACAAGTCTATATATAGTCCATGTCCATGAGCCTTTGTTTTAAAGTCATTTTGTCTGGTATAAGTTTTCCTAATTCAACATTTTTTTTCTTTTTTTCAGTTCCATTTTCATGAAATATTATTTTCTAACCCTTTACTTTCAATATGTGAATGTCATTTGACCTGAAATGAATCTCTTGAAGACAGTATACGTAATAGTCTTACTTGCTTGTACATTCATCCACAGTGTGTCTTTTGATTGGAGTAGTTAATGCTTTAATAGTTAAAGTAATTATTGATAGGTATATAGTTATTGCCTTTTTATTATTCATATGTTTGATTTTTTTCTTCTTATAGAAGTCCATTTATCATTTCGTGTAATACTGTTTGTTTGTTTGTTTGTTTGTTTGTTTGTGGTGCTAAACTCCTTTAGCTTTTACTTGTCTGGGAAGCTCATTATCTGCCCTTCAATTCTAAATGATAGCTTTGCTGGGTAGAGGAATCTTGGTTGTAAGTCTTTTCTTTTCATCATTTTGAATATTTGGAACCAATCCCTTCTGGCCTGGAAAATTTCTGTTAAATAATCAGCTGACACTCTTATGAGAGCTCTGGTGCAGGTAACTAATGTTTTCTCTTGCTGCTTTTAAGATTATCTTTTTGTCTTTAACCTTTGGAATTTTAAGTATGTATGTCTTTGTGTGGCCCTCTTTGGTTCATCTTGTTTGAGACTCTGTGCTTCCTGAGATTGTATGTCTATTTCTTTCACTAGGTTAGTGAAATTTTTCATCATTATTTCTTCGAATAGGATTTCAATAACTTGCTCACTCTCTCTCTATTCTCTTTCTGGTACCCCTATCATGTGAATGTTGGTACACTTGATATTGTCCCAGAGGCCTCTTAAACTATTCTAATTTTTTTCGGATTCTTTTTTCTTGTTGCTCTTCTGATTGGGTTTTTTCTGCTACCATATCTTCCAAATTGCTGATTTGACCCTCTGCTTTAATCCTCATTTTTATGTTTCTTATCTCTTTTTTGAAGTTCTCACTGAGCTCATTGAGCATCCCTATAACCAGTGTTTTAAAATATGCATCTAATTGATTACTTGTCTCCATTTTGTTTAGTTCTTTTTCTGGTACTTTGTTCTGTTCTTTCATTTGGGACATGCTTTTTTGTCTCCTCATTTTAATTGCCTCCCTGTGTTTTTTCTATATAAGGGGTAGAGCAGCTACATCTCCCAATCTTGGTAGAGTGACTTTGTGTGGTAGGTATCCTGTGGGGCCCAGTGGTACAGTCTCCCTAGTCACCTGACTCTGGTGCTCCAAGAGTGTCCCATGAGTGGGCTGTGTGTGCCCTTCTGTTGTAGTTAAGCCTTGATTGTGGTTGCCTGATCGGTTGTGAAGACTGGTCATGACAACAGTGGAAGAGCTGTTCTACAGGGGCTGGCCCTACAGAGCAGTATTCTTTTTAGCAGGGCTCTGTTGCCTACTCAATCTGCCCTTTGGGTGTGTCATTTATGGAGGTGGTTGTGTGTGGTCTGGAGCTAGCCACCAGGGGTGTTGCTTCTGGGGACTCTTGGGAGGGGCTCTGGTACAAGCCATGCTCAGCCACTACCTGTGCTCTGCCTGGGGGCCACTTGGTATAAATTACAAAGTGATCAAAAGATAATTTTCACTTGTGATGGGCTTGAAGGTGCCTGGGAGAAGCTAAGCTGCAAACTAAGGATAGCTGTTACTAGTGCCTGGCTTTGGGGCTGCTTAGCCAAAGGAGCAGGGCACTCCAAGGCCAGTTGTTGTTTGTTTGGGGTTTTCAATCTTTGAGAGATTTTAGGAAAGTATACAGCATGGGCCAAGACAGGTTGTTTGTATGCAAAAGCCACTGGAAGTGGCGTGGTTGTGCCCTAAAGGTATGTGGGACACTGTCTCAGGGAATCACTATGGCAGTGTTAACTTTGTTAGCTAGGTTCATGGAGACTCATATATTGTGCCCATAGTGTGTACAGGCCGGATGGTTGAAGGGCTCCACAGAGGAACAGTGGTTTTTGTTAGCACTTCTGTCTAGGAAAAAAATGTCCCTCCATCCCTTGCCCTAAACCAAACAATTTACTTTCTCCTTATATGTCCTTGGAGCCTTTTGCAGTCTTGTCTCAGTGTTGGAGTTTATAACAAGTAAGTCTGCCAGTAAGTCCATGCTTGAGCCCTTTAAGAGGAACTCTTGGGACTTCATTAGCCCTTTGTCTCACTTAGCCACAATCTCTGCTGGTTTCACAGCCAGAAGTTGTGGAGACTTCTCTTACCGGCACTGGAACCCTGGCCTAGGAAGCCTGGTGTGGGGCTGGGACCCCTCTCTTCTCAGGCAGGACCTCTGCAGCTGAGATATCCATCCCAATTTTTAACCACCACACATGGGTGTGGGATCATCCCATCTGCACCTTCATGCCTATTACCAGTCTTGGCATGGCTTCTTCTGTATATCCTTAGTTATTGAATTTCTGTTCAGCTAGACTTCAGGTGCTTCTAATTGATGGTTGTTCTGTAGTTTTGTTATAATTTTGAAGGGATCTTGGAGGAGGTGAGCACAATGGTTACCTTCTCCGCCATTTTGACTGAAAGTTCATGCATTCTCTCTTTAAGACTATTTCCCAAAGCTCTGTATTCCACTTATATTTAAATTCCTTTGACCAAAACTTAGTCATATGGCCACACTTAGCTGCAAGAGAGGCTTGGATGTAGTGATTTTTTTTCCCCAGGGGCTATATGCCCAAATAAAACATGAATATTCTATTAGTATGTAAGGACAGAGAACAAAAATTGGAGTGCCTAGTGATTTACACTTAGATAAAGTGTAGTGATGATAGCAATATTTAGTTTATATTTTCTTAGCATAATTGGAATGTGGGCTTATCCCATCCTAGGTATTGTAGATTCATGTACTTGCCTTCCAAGGACTTCTCTTTTCTCCTAGTTCTCTGGAATTCCAACAGTACAGATGAGTTTCAATCAGGGGATTTTAGCTAGACATTGGTTTTTGGAGACAGTTTATTTTCCCTCATCTGTAGTCCTGACCAGCAACTTCTCTGGGTGTAAAGCATGACTGAGGAGTCAGCCTCATTGCTTTATCAGCCCTGCTCACCTAAGACCACTGTACCCCATTGACCCTGACTTATATCTGACCTATTAGCCATCAGATAGAAGCTGCCATAGTTTTCCTGCCTGTGTCATAAACTTTCATGTTCCAATTGATCATATTTATTCCCAGGGCTTCTTTTCAGGTGTTTTAGTCTCATAAAACCCAGCCCTCATCGACCATATATTGTAAATACTTAATTCCAGGTGAAGCATTTGAGGTAGGCTTGGCTCTGGTAGGGAGGCTGGTTGGTATTTTAGGGGAAATTTGTTTCAGTGATAAGAAGATCCCAGAGAAAACTCACATGGGAAACAGGCTAATAGTGCTTTGAGTGAGAGATGGAGATATGGCTTTTGAAATCACAAATGACTTCACAGAGGTTTCAGAAATATAAAGGGCTTCTCTAAACTTCTTTTTAAAAAAGTGAAAGTCGAGGACTGAAGAAGTATCAATATTTGCCAAAGGCCACACAACTGGATAGTGACAAAGCTGCTACCTTTCTTTCAGTTTCCACTACACTAAAATAAATTTTCAAATGTTCATTCCCTTAATACTTAAATTATCATAATTGTCTTTTTTCCCTACTGGTTTATGTACTGCTTTATATACTTTTTCCTACTAGTTTCTTATATAGAAAAACATTTTGTTGATGAACACAAATAATAATTATTATCTTTTATTAGTAAATAATAAATTTATAAGTATCAAATAAAAAATAAATGTATAATTAAAAATAGTAACTTTTTGTGTGCCTGCTACACTAGGCACAATACACTGGTGGTGGGAATAGCCACATATACACAATTGGATAAATCATACTTTATGCTTTCTAGGGACTCCTCTCACAGTTGACTTACAGATACAGGCATCCTCAACAGAGAAGCTAAAATTAGCCATAAATCTTGATCGGAAATTTCAGGACAGATTTGTAATGAAGGACATTTAGGAAAGTAAAATAGTCTTAATAAAGGTGTTAAAGTTGGACTATACATCTTTCAAAGTAATTTCAAGAGAATAATATATTTTAGTGCCACATCAGCCCCATAGAGCAGGTAGAAAATAACTTGTTTTCCTCATATGTTCATTCAACAAATATATTTTTTAGCATCTGCTATGTACCAAGAAGTGGAGTATGTACAGAGAAGATATAGTAATGAAAAAAAAAATGGAAAAGATCTCTGCTCTCATGGAGATGATATTATTGTGGGGGAGGCAGAAAATAAACAAGATAAGTAAGAACATTATATAGCATACTAGAAGATGATAAATGCTATGGAGAAAGTATCAGGGTAAGAGGACATAGAGTAAAAGGGATGTGTTTTGTCTAAAAGATTGGTCAGGATGAGTGTCATTTAAACAGAGACATAAAGAAAGGAGCCATGCAGGTATGTGGAAGAAAAATGTTTCAGACAGGGGAAATAATAAATGCAAAAAGCCTTGAGATAGGGGTAAATTTGGCATGTTCAAGAAAAAGCAAGAAGTTAGTATGGCTGGAACAAATTAAGAAATGTAGAAAAAATAGGAGATTAAAATGTAGATAGCTCTAGCAGAGTTTTTTAGACCGCAGTGAGAATTTTGGATTTATTCTGAATATCATAGGAAGACATGGGGGGGGGGGATTTAACCAAAACAATGATGTGACCATCTATGTTTTTTTTAAAAGTTTCCCTCTGGATTCTATTAGGAATATGGATTATAGGGGGTAAAAATCAGAGGCTCCTGCAGTGTTCCAGGTGAGAGATTCTGGGGGCTCTGACCAGGTTGCTAACAGTAGAGAGAATGAAAAGTGATCAGGTTCTGAATACATTTTGAAGGTAGAACCTACATGATTTTATGATGGGTTCGAAGTGGTGTATGAGAGAATGATATGATTCAAAGATGATTCTCATGACAGATAAAGCTGATAACCATAATAGCTACCATTTGTTGGATACTTACTCTGTGTCAGACTTTGTTCTAAGTACTTTACATAGGCCGACTCAGTAAACCTTCCCAATAAATCTATGAGGTAAGTTCTATCAGCCCCATGTTATAGATAAAGATACAAGGCTTAAAAAGAAGAAGGAACTTGTTAAGTTTTCAATACTAGAACCAAGTTCTCCTGACTTCTAAGCCAGTGGGTTTTACATTGTGTAAACATGCATGTAACTATCCATACTTGTATTGGAAAGTCTGTGGAACAGGCTGAGATCATCTATTATTGCCTAGTTCTAACAGGGACTGACCAAGCTTCCTTGCATTGGAGTTATGTCACTCTGGTGCAAGTTACCTAAGTTCCGAAACCTTAAGCTGCAGAATTTTGGTGGCATGGCAGGCAAATCCAACATCTTGGGGAAGGTAAGTGGGGGAAATGAATCAGTCTGTGATGAAGTCCAAGACTCTGGGGTGTGATTCTCCCCAAGATACTATCAGAAATATGAGGCTCAATCATCCCAAATATGCAGCTGCTCAGTCCCAGGCATGCAGTTGGAGTCTCTGGAACTTAGTTTTTCTTCCTGGAATATTTTTAAAATAGTCCTCTCAAGCTCAACCAAATATCCAGGAAGGAGGCTGACAGAGCCTCAGAGATGGGAGGTGAGAATGAGTCTAAATCAAGAGTATGCTGCATGAACACACTTAACTAACTCATCCTCCTTTAACCTCACCTCTACCTACTTATTCCAGGTATTCACCTTTGCTCTCCTGTCCAAGCCTGCTCTTTCTAAAAATTATCTTACTCTGATCAGCCCTTCCTTGCCACCATAAATAATAAGCCCTGTGCCCCACCTTCAGAAAATCTGCGAATTTAATGCATGTTCAGCTGATACTGAATTATTTTGGTAAAACATATTTCTATAGATTCCTTCTAGAGGCAATGAAAGTAAACTTCAGTGTGACACAAATTTGTTCCTTATGAAGAAATAACTACTGTTAGAAATTTTATTAGTGATAGAATGGTCTACTTTGGAGAAAAAGAGGATGATAGTGAGTTTCCCACCACTAGAAGTATTGAAACTAGGGTTCGGTAAGTTGAGATCCAGTAATAGAAACTCAAGCATCAGACAGAGGGTTGAATTTTGGACTCAGCAAATTATAGCCAAGGCAGATGTTATTTTTTTAACCCCATAATCTAAGAATTTTTTAGATGCTTAAAGGGTATGAAAGTAAGAATTTGACACAGAACCTCACAAAGCCTAAAATATTTATGTGCCTCTTATATAGAAACTATTTTTGCTGAGGTGTGGTCAAGATGGTAGGGTAAGTAGAGCCTGAGCCGACTCCTCCCACGAACATAGCAAAATTACAACTATTTATAGAACAAAATATTGCTGAGAAACACCTGAAGACTAGCTGAACAGAATTCCTATAACTAAGGACATAAAGAAAAAGCCATGTTGAGATGGGTAGAAGGAGCAGAGATGTGGTCTAGTCAGATCTCATACACAAAGAATGGCAATTCATAAACAGAAGGGAAATCACAGCCACAGTGGTTCTTCCCCATACCAAGCTGCCCATCTCAAGAAACCTATGGTAGAAGAGGAGTCGCTATAATATCTGGCTTTGAGAACCTTCAGAGATTACATCTGATAGAGACAAAGACCTGAAGGAGACTCAGATGCTGCTCTTAAAGAACCAAAAAACAAATTCACTAACTGTAACCTCCAGTGCAGAGACAGCAATTTGAGAAATGCCTTGGTCATATGAGAAATTAAATAGAGTAACTTTAGGGTGTGTGAGAGAGCAGCAAGGATCAGTGGGAATTTTGTCTGAGGATGGAAGCACTGGTGGGCACCATTGTTTTTGTTTGTTTGTTTGTTTGTTTGTTTGTTTTTGTTTCTTTTGTGTCCTTCTTCTACCTGGCTGGCCTGGAGCAGATAGGCACCAAATCTGTCACTCTCCATTAATCTAGTTAACACCATTGCATTACCCCAGCCAGAGCCTTTTCAAGAAGTTCTAGACCCACTACACATGGCAGCCAAACTTGGCTTAATTCATAACTTATTTCAAGCAGCTACAGACCGAGTACAAATGGTAACTAGTTTCAACTCATATTGCAACATTTACCAAGCAGCCCGAAGCCTGGCACAAGTGGTGACTCGCCTTGGCTCACATCATAGCTACTACCATGTGGCTCCAAGCTTGGCACAACTGTTGACTGATTTTGGCCTACACCAGCGTACCTTCCAAGAGACTGCAGATCCAACACGCTTGGCAGCTGGCTTCAGCTTGCACGGGAGCTCCATCCAAGTGGCTCCACAAGTAATATACTAATTGGAAGACTCATCTGGCACAGGAGCACATCCAAAGCAACTCTCACTATTGAGGCCAGCCACCACATATCAGAATTTCTACAGTAGTCATGGCCAGTCCTCATAGCCAGTTGTCTTAACGTTCAACAATACCCACTAGTGCACCTATAGCAACAGCAGCCTAGCTACAACAGGGGGACACACATAATCCAAACAGGGATACATTTGTATTACCTGGCTCTGGTGAACACTAAGCCCCACAAGACAATTTCTACAAAAATCCATTCTTTCAAGACCAGGAGGTGTATTGTATCTACCTAATACATAGAAACAAATATAGAGAGACAGCCAAAACGAAGAGACACAAATATTTTCAAAATGAAAGAACAGGACAAAACTTCAGCAAAATCATTAAACAAAGTGGGTACAAGCAATCTACCAAATGCATTCTTCAAGTACTGGTTATGAGGATGCTCAATGAACTTGGGCGAATAAAGGATGAACTCAGTAAGAACTTCAACAGAGAGACAAAACATACTTAAAAAGAACCAATCACAACTGAAGAACCCTATAACTAAATAGAAAATACACTACAGGGAATCAAGAGCAGATTAGATGATGCAGAAAAAGGAATAAGAGCTCTGGAAGATAAGATAGTGGAAATCACCCAATTGGAAAGACAAAAAAGTTAAAAAAAAGTTTAAAAAATGAGGATAGTTTAAGAGATTACTGAGACAACACCAAGAGTACCATCATTCATATCATAAGGGGCCAAGAAAGAGAACAGAGAGAAAGAGACAGAAAACCTATTTGAAGAAATAATAGCTGAAAACTTTCTGAACCTGCTTAAAGAAACAGACATCCAAGATCAGGAAGCACAAAAAGTCACAAACAAGGTGAAACCAAAGAGCTCCACACCAAGACACATTATAATCAAAACTTCAAAAGATAAAGAGAGAATATTAAAAGCAGCAAGAGAAAAAAATTAATTTCACACAAGGGAAACCACCCCCATAAGACTAGCAGCTAATTTTTCAGTAGAAACTTTGCAGGCCAGAAAGGAATGGCACAATATATACAAAGTGATGAAAGGGAAAAACTACTATCGAGCATAAACTACTCAGCAAGGTTATTACTCAAAATTGAAGGATAGATAAAGAATTTCTCAGACAAGCAAATGCTAAAACAGTTTATCACCACTAAACAGGCACTCCAGGAAATGTCAAAGGAAAATTTTGAAACAGAACAGAAAAGTCTAAAAGTAAAAGTAAGAAAATACAGCAAAGAAAAAATCTCACTGACAAAGTCAAACATTTAGTAAGAGTAGTAGATCAACCAATTATAAAGATAGTATGAAGATTAAAAGACGAAAGTAGTAAGATCATGAGTATCTACAATAACAAATTAAGAAGCACACATGGAAGATTTAAAATATGATGCTGAAAATATAAAAGCAAGTAGTGATTAAAATGTAGTACTTTTAGAATGTGTTAGAACTTAAATGACCATCAACTTAAAAAATTAACAACTGTAAATATAGATTATTACATAAGAATATATATATAGCCTCATGGTTACATGTAACCATATAACAATAAACCAAAGCTTATAATTGCTACACAAAAAAATTAAAGAGAAAGGAATCTAAACATCACTAAAAAAGTCATCATTGTGTGAGAGAAGAGAGCAAAAGAAAAGAGAACTACCAAAGAAAAACCCTCAATCAAATGGAAATAAGAACATATCTATCAATAATACTTTAAATATAAATGGACTAAATACTACAATCAAAAGTCATACAGTGGATGAATAGCTAAAAAACAAGATCCGTACATATAATCCTTACAAGAGACTTAGTGCAGAACAAAAGACACACACAGATGGAAAGTACAATATGGAAAAAAGAAATTTAATGCAAATGGAAATGAAAGAAAAAAAATAAAAAAGAAAGATGGAGTAGCTATACTTATATAAGACAAAATGGATTTTTAAACAAAGATGGTAACAAGAGACAAAGAAAAGCATTACATATAATAAAGAAGTCAATCAAACAAGAGGATATAACACATATAAACATATATGCACTCAAAGTAGGAGCATATAAATACAAAAACAAATATCAACAGATATAAAGAGGGACATCAATAGATATAAAGAGAGATATAAAGGTATACAATAATAGCAGGGGACTTTAAAACTCCTCTTACATCAATTAATGAATCATCCAGACAGAAAATCAACAAGAAAACATTGGCCTTAAATAACACATTAGAACAGAAGAACTTAATAAATTCATGGAGAATGTTTCATCCATAAACAGGAGAATACACATTCCTTTCAAGTGCACATGAAATATTTTCCAAGATAGACCACATGTTAGGCTACAAAAAAGTCTCAATTAATTTAAGAATATTAAAATCATATTAAGGATAGATTTCAACCACAATGGTAAAAACTAGAAATCAATTACAAGAAAAAATCAAACATGTGGAGACTAAACAACATATTGCTAAACAATCAATGGGTTAGTGGAAAAAAAGAAATAAAAGATCAACGCAGAAAAAAATAAATAAAATAGAGACTACAAAACAAATTATCAATGAAACTAAGAGATAGTCATTTAAAAAAGACAAACGAAATTGATAAACCTTTAGTTATACCCACAGGAAAAGAAAAGAGAGTACCCAAATTAATTAAAAAAAAGAAAAACAAGAGAAATTACAATTGGCATCACTGAAATACAAAGGATTTTACGAAATTACATTAAAAATTATGTGCCAACAAATCGAACAACCTAGAAGAAACGGATAAATTCCCAGAAACATACACTCTTTCAAGACTGAATCACGAATAAATAGAAAATCTGAACTATGAAATTACTAGTAAGATAATTGAGTCAGTAATAAAAAAAACTCAGGCTCAAAATTCACAGATGAATTATAGCAAATATCTTTTTTTAAAAAAAATAATACCTATTCTCAAACTATTTTTTTAAAAAATTTAAGATAGAGAAACACTTCCAAATGTATTCTGTGATGCCAGCATTGCCCTGATCAAAACTAGACAAAGACACTACATAAAGAAAATTGCAGACCAATATTCCTGATGAGCATGGATGCAAAAATTTTCAACAAAATATTAGCAAACTGAATTCAACAATTAATTAAATGGATCAAACACCATGATCAAGTAGTATTTATTTCAGGAACGCAAAGATGGTTTCATATCCACAAATCAATCAATGTAATACAACACATTAACAAAACAAAGGATAAAAATCAAATGGTCATCTCAATAGACACAGAAAATGCATTTGGCAAAATACAATATCTATTCATGATAAAAACTTCAACGAATTGGGAATAGAGTTAATATATTTCAACATAATAAAGGCCACATATAACAAGCCCACAGCTAGCATCGGACTTGACAGGGTAAAGATAAAGGGTTTTTCCCCTAAGATCAGACACAAGACAAGAATATCCATTCTCACCACTTTTATTCAATATTCTGTTAGTAGTCCTAGACAGCAATCAGGAAAGAAAAATAAATAATTTCATCCAAATGGGAAAGAACAGGTAAATTTGTCACTATTCACAGATGACATGATCCTATGTATAGAAAACCTTAAAAAATCAACCACAAAAATTATTAGAATTAATAAATAATTTAGTAAAGTTTCAGGATACAAAATTAATATACATAAATCATTGGTATTTCTATACACTAAGAATGAATTTTCAGAAAGAGAAATGAAGAAAATGATCTTATTTACAATTGCATAAAATATACCTAGAATAAATTTAACCAGAGATGCAAAAGGTCAGTAGCCTGATAAGTATAGGACATTGATGAAGGAAATTTATGATGACACAAATAAATGAAAAGATATGCCATACTTATGGAATATAAGAATTAATATTGTTAAAATGCCTATACTATCTAAAGCATTCTACAAATTCAGTGTAATCCCTATCAAAATAACAATAGAATTTTTTACAGAAATAGAAATAATAATCCTAAAATAGATAATCCTGGATAATATTCCATGTATACTTGAAAGACACTGAACAGCCAAAGCAATCTTGAGATAAAAGAACAAACCTGAAGTATCACAGTCCCTGATTTCAAACTATATTACTAGTAATCAGAATATTATGGTCCTGGTACAAAAACACACATCTAGATTTAAAAAAAAAATAATAGTAATAACAGAACGGTCAGCCCAGAAATTAACCCATGATTTTATGGTCAATTAATCTATGACCAAGTAGGCCAGAGATACAAAGGGAAAAGAATAGTCTCTTAAATAAAAGGTATTGGGAACACTGGACAGATATTTGCAAACAAGTAAAGCTGGACTCCTTTCTTAAAATGTATACAAAATAAACCCAAAGTGGATTAAAGACTTCAACATATGAATGAAACCAAAAGTCTCCTATAATAAAACATAGACAGTAATACCTTGGAGATCAATCTTAGCAATATTTTTGGATATGTGCCTTCAGGCAAGGGAAACAAAAACACAATTAAACTAATGGGTCTATATCGAAATAAAAAGCTTTACTACAATGAAGAAACAATACACAAACAACAACAAAAAACAGTCCATCTAGTCAAGATGGCAGTATAGGTAAACTCTGTGTACACCCCTCCCATGTTCACATTAAACTGCAACTAAATTATGAACCAGTCAACCTGGAGAACAATAAGAAAACAAGCCGAACAGAACTCCTATAATGGAGATATAAAGAGATCACATTGAGACTGGTAGGAAGGGGTGGAGATGTGAAATGGGCTGGTCCCACATGCATATGTGGTAGTTGAGCATTGGGAGGGATACGTTGGCTGCAAAGTCCCTCTGCTTCAAAGGAGCAAGGAGCCTCAACCCACACTGGGGACTTCCCAGCTCAGGGTTCCAGTTCTGGGAAGGGGAGTCCCCATAAAATCTGGCTTTGTAAATCAGTGGGGATTCCAGCCATCCAGACAATGCAGAAGGCAGCTGGAAATCCAGATGTCTCCTTAATGAGCCTTGTGTACAGATTCACATACTCATAAGCACTCAACCATGTTCTGGCAGAGGGATAGATCTCAGGAAGGTGCCAGAGACATACGGGGAAGACCTGACTTTTATTGCAGGAGAGGGCTGGAAAGACTTCACCACTGTCCCTTTGTTGAGCCCTCTCCATTGCAGCCAGCAGGTGAGCACCATCTTGCTTGTGTTGAACCTCCCTGACACTGCCAAAACTGAATCTGCATTAGCTGGTGACGATCTATTGCTCCACCGCCAGTGACTCTAAGACCCGTCCTGCTCCACTAAAATTTGCCTGGTGGCAATTTTTGGTGGTTACTGAGAAACCAGCCCTACCTCCATCCTCAGCATGAGGTTCCTTCTGCAGCAATCAACAGCCTCTGTTCATGTAACTTGGGAGACATTTGTGGTGATGAGCAACTAGCTCCAGCCTTAGCTGAATATTTCTTGAACAAATCTCAGGGGTCTGAGACCTGAGGCAGGCAGCAACTGGCCTTGGTGAGCTGAGACTTTTGTGAGTGGCCATAGCTCAGCACTGGCAACAAATCTAAATTTGAACCAATAATGGGAACACCACTTGCCCCAACTTGGAAACTCCCTTATATCCCACCTTATCCGACTCGGTACCCCCAGGAATAATTAGCTGCTGAGCCTTATGTTCATCCAGCGAGCAGCCTCAGGCAAGAGGTGCCCTGGGCCTTTTGATGAGATGACACAGGCCTGGTACTAGTGGCAGTGTGCCAATTTTATGTATGGCCTCTCAAGGTCTGACTCAGGAAGCAACCTAACATGGAGAACTTTGTAGCTCCTACAAGGTACCTTGACTGGTCACAGATAGCATTGGCCTTGGCCTGCTTGTGAGCCTGTCCCAAGTGGTTCCAAACAAATACTTCATGGAGGCTGGCATTACCTTAACAGAGCACAACCTGATTAGCCCCCATAAGCAGCACACCCCCAAGAGTGGTCTCAACAGGCACAAAAAACCTGCTGGGGCAAACCCACTCCATAGAGCCAGCTGCCACGCAACAGTTCTCCTACTTTGTGGGTGGTGGCCTATCCTCACAGCCAGTAAGCATGAGATTCAAAGCTACTCACTATGTAACCAACAACACCAAGGCTCACTACAACAGGAGGGCACACACGACCACACAAGCGTCACTCCTGGAACACCTGGTGCAGGTGATCAGGGAGACGGCACCAACCAGGCACACAGGAGGCCTACTAATATAAGGCATCCAGCTAAGACAGGGAGACATAACAGATCTACGTAGTACATAGAATGAACACAGGCAACCAAAGTGAAAAAAATGAAGAAACATGTCCTAAATAAAAGAACAGGAGAAAATTCCAGAAAATAGGATAATATGAAATGGAGATAAACAACTTACCAGATAGAGAGCTCAAGATACTGGCTATAAGTATGTTCAATGAACCTAGAGTAAGAATAGATGATCTCAGTAAGAACCTAAACAGAGCAATAGTAAGCATAAAAAGGACATGGAAAACATATTAAAAAAAAAACTAGTCAAAAATGAAGAACTAAATAACTGAAATGAAGAATACACTAAGAGTAATCATAGTATATTAGATGAAGTAGAGGATTGAATCAGTGATTGGAAGCAGATAGAAGAGAACACTCAATTGGAATGGCAAAAAGAAAAAAGAATAAAAAATGAGATAGTTTAAGGGACCTCTGGGACAAACATAATGTAACAACATTCTGTCATTAGGGTACGCCAGAAGAAGAAAAAAAGAAAGCAAGGGATTGAGAACATATTTGAAGAAATAATGACTGGAAACTTCCCTAACCTGGTGAAGGAAAAAAAAAAACATGTAAGTCCAGGAAGCGGAGAGAGTCCCAAACAAGATAAACCCAAACAGACTCATAACAAGACTCATCATACTTAAAATGACAAAGGTTAAAGACAAAGAGATTCCTCTCGCTCTCTGCTTCTGAGAAATCACACTCTGTCTGTAGACTGTTGTCTCTTTTATAAGAACTTTCCTTTGACTCTAAAAAAGAAAAAAAAAAGACAAAAGAAAACCCTAAAACCAGCCAGAGAAAGAGCTAGTTACTTACAAGGGTACTCTCATAAGAATGTCAACTGATTAATCCAGAAACTTTGGCAAGCCAAGAAGGATTGGCTCCAAAATATTCAAAGTGATGAAAAGCAAGGACTTATAACCAAATCTACTCTGCCCAACAAGACTATAAATTAAAATGGAAGGTGAGATAAAGAGCTTCCCAGACAAGAAAAAATCAAAAGAAAATCACACCACTAAGCCAGTAATACAAGAAATGTTGAGGAAATCTTTAAGAAGAGGTGGAAGAAAAAATATATGAATAATAACATGGCAATAACTATGGACCTATCAATAATCATTTTAAATATAAATGGATAAAATGCTCCAATCAAAAGAATAGGTCACCTAATGGATAAGAAAACAAGATTCATATATATGCTGTCTACAAGAGACCCACTTCAAATAGAAAGACACACGAGACTAAAAGTAAGGGATAAAAAGACGTTTATTCAATGGAATGAAAACGACAACAACAAAAAAAGCTGGGCAACATGCTAAAACCAGGCAAAGTAGACTTTAAACACAGGTCATAATAAGAAACAAAGACATTACAAAGGGAACAACTAACAAGAGGATATGACCCTGTAAACTTTTATGCAACCAACACAGGAGCACCTAAATATATAAAGGGAATATTGAAAGTCATAAAGGGAGAGATCAACAGTATTACAATCATAGTAAGGGACTTTATACCCTAATGAACCTAATGGATAGATCTTCCAAATTTATATTTTTAGAGCTTATTGCCACAAGCAGCAGAATATACATTCTTCTCAAGTGCTCATGGACCCATATTCCAAGGTAGACCATATGTGAGGCCACAAAACAATTCTAAGTAAATTTAAGAAGATTGAGATAATAAGTTTCCTCTATTACCACAATGGTAATGAAACTAGAAATTAAATCACAAGAAAAAATAAAAAATTATATCAAACATATAGAGGCTAAATAACATGCTATTAAATGATGAATGGTTTAACAATGCAAATGAGAACAAGGAAGAAATCAGAAGCTTCCTTGAGACAAATGAAATGAAAACACAATGACCCAAAATCTATGACACATTGTAAAACAGGAAAATTCATAGCAATACAGGCCTACCTCAAAAAAAAAAGACAAAACTCAAATAAACAATCTAATCTTATACTGAAAGAAGCTAGAAAAAGAATAGCAAAAAAAAAAGTCAGCAGAAGGAAGGAAATATAAAACACAGTGGAATAAACAAAATGGAGTCTGAAAAAACAACAGAAAGATCAGTGAAACAAGAGCTGGGTGTTTAAAAAGCTAAAAAAAAAAATGACAAGGCTTTAACTAGACTCATCAAGAAAAAAAAGAGAGAGAGAGAGAAGACCAAATAAAAAGAAGTAACACTGACATTACAGAAATACAAGGATTATAATAAAATATTATGAACAATTATGTGCAACAAATTGACAATCTGGAAGAAATTGATGCTTTCCTAGAAACACACAACTTTTTCAAGATTCACTCAAGAAGACACAGAAAATTGGAACCAACCAATTACTACTAATGAAATTAAATAAGTAATTTAAAAGCTTTCAAAAAAAAAAGCCCTGAATTGGGTGGATTCACGGTGAATTTTGCCAAACATTCCAAGAAACCATAACACCTATTCTTCTCAAAACTATTTCAAAAAATTCAAGAGGAGGGAAGGCTCCCAATCTCATTTTACAAGGCCACCATTACTCTGATACCAAAACTAGACAAGACATTACAAAAAAAGAAAATTATAGGGTGGAAATCCCTATGAACATAGATGCAAAATTACTCAACAAAATATTAGCAACTGAATTTTAGATGTATATTTAAAAAGATTATACACCATGATCAAGTTGGACTTATTCCTGAGATGCAAGTTAGGTTCAATATCTGCAAACAATTAATGTGATACACCTATTAACAAACTGAAAGATAAAAATCATGTGATCATCATATCAATAGGTGCAGAAAAAGCTTTTGACAAATTAAAGCTTCCATTTATAATGAAAACTGTCAGCAATGGGAACAGAGAAGACATACTTCAACATAATAAAGGTCATATAGGAACAAACTCAGCTAATATCATACTCAAAGGTGAAAAGCTAAAAGCCTTTTCTTTAAGATCCAAGAAGAAGGCAAGGATGTCCAGCTTCATCACTTTTATTCAATATAGTACTGGAAGTCTTTGCCATAGCATTTAGACAAGAAAAATAAATAAAAGGCATATACATTGAAAAAGGAAGGAGTAAAACTGTCATTATTTGCAGATGACATGATACTATATATAATATAGAATTTAAAGGTTCCATCCAAAAAAATGTTAGAACGATCAATGAATTCAGTAAAGTAACAGGATACAAAATTAATATTCATAAATCTATTGCATTTTCTAAATTAAATATTAGAAAGAGAAATGAAAGAAAACAATCCTGTTTACAATTACATCAAAATAAAATACATAGGAATAAATTTAACAAGAGTTAAAAAACCTGTACTTGAAAATTTAAGTCATTCAAGATAGAAATTGAAGATACAAATAGAAACATATACCATTGTTCTCATGGATAGGAAGAATTAATGTCATTAAAATGTCCATACTGCAAAAACAAAGCATCTACAGATTCAGTGCAACTTCTACAAAAATACCAATGACATTTTTCACATAACTGGAAGAAATAATCATAAAATTTATATGGAACCATAAAAGACGTTGAATATCCACAGCAGTCTTGAGAAAGAATAACAAAGTTGGAGATATCATGTACCTGATATCAAACAAAACTACAAGGCTATGGTGATCTAATATCATGGTATGGCTTAAAAACAGACACATGGATCAATGGAATTAAATAAAGGCAAGGATACACAATGGAGAGTAACAGACAGTCTATCATCAATAAACGGTGTTGGAAAAAACTGGACAGATATATGCAACAACAATGCAACTGGATCTCCCTTCTTACATCATATACAAGAATAAGGTAACTCAAAATGAATTAAAGACTTACAGTAAGACCTGAGACTGTAAACTCCCAGAAGAAAACTTAGGCTGTATACTCTCTGGCATTGCTCTTAGTAATATTTTTTCTTATATATCTCCTTGGGCAAGGGAAAAACAAAAGAAAAAAATAAACAAATGTCATCCATCAAAGTAGAAAAGTTTTTGCACAGCAAAGGAAAATGTCTCTTTGGCTTGCAGATGGCTAGTTTTCTAACTATATCCTATCGTGACCTTTTCTCTGCACACTCATGCCTGATATCTCTCTGTGTCCAAATATCCTCTTCTTTTAAAGACATCAATTAGACTGGATTAGGGCCCACCCTAAGGACTCATTTTAACTTAATTACCTTTTGCAAGGTTCTGTGTCCAAATATAGTTACATTTTGATATACTTGGGGTTAGTGCTTCAAGATATGAACTTGTGGGGAAACAATTTAAATTATGAGAGGACACACCTTCTCTTAGGCTGTCTGACTTTGAAGACACATAGTTTAAGATCCCAGAATGAGGCTGAATATATCCTAAAGAGGTGTGAGCTCAAGTACAGCCAATGGAGGATTCTCTGCAGTCAGGCTGAGGAACTGTGACTTGCATTCATTTCCTTCTCATTTACAGAGACAAAGCTGGTTCTAACCTCAGAGTGCAGGAGCAGAAGGGTGAGGGGATTGGGCAGGGCAGGACCTGAACCTGTTTTTCCATATGATTTTCTATATGTTTTCTATATGATTCCCCTCCTGCTCTTGCTTTCTATAGACCCTCCTTTTATTTTTTAACCATTTTAACTACAGTTATGGTAACGTATTATCTTTTCAAGATGGTAGGAGCACATAGCTTTTTGAAAAATACGCCCAACGTGAGCAATGGGCCCCCACACCACTTCATGGTTTACCTTCTCTTCACTTCAGTGAATTTATGAGTCATGAATAAACAAGGGTATAGCAAATGGTGTGAATGCTGGAAATGATATGAACATGAAAACAGGAGTCAAATCTGGCCTCCATCTTGCTGCTAACTCCCACTGTCTTCCACATATGCTGAGGGCTTGCATTTATAAAACTTTTTACATTAGATCTCTCAATGAGATTTTCACAGAGTTCTGGAAAAGAAGGATCACAAGCCTGTTTAACAGATGAGAAACCTGAGGACATAGAAAAGCTTAATTAACTCTCCAAGGTCACATAACTAAACAATGATAATGCTGGGATTGATATCCATGTTATTTTGCCCTCCCTGCTTTTTTTTTTCAATTATTGTGCTACAGATTCTTCTTGTATGAGGAAGTGGGAGGAAGAGAAATATTGTTGATGAGATGAGGATAATAGATTCCAGGTTTTTTTTTTTTTCTGTGTGGAAGAATTGCAATGAATTTAGACAAGTTTGTCCCTGGCTCCTCCCACAAAATGAAGGGAATGCTAATCCAGTTGCATGTCTTTTCAGAACTTAATTTCCCAGAAAAAAAAAAAACTTTGAATTCAGGTGAGGCAATTTGATATAACTCAAAAATAAAATAAAAAACCTAGACTGGGTTCTGCCAGCAACTTTCTGGGCAAAGCTCTTTACCTCCCTGGGTCTTGGTGTTCTTATTTTCCAAGTGGAAAAAATAAATCCAGAAAGGACCTCAGAAATTACTTAACTCAATATGTCTGTCTGCCTTTAGAAGTTCATTGTCAAACACTCCAAAAGCCCACCTATTGGTGGGAGAGATCTGGGCTGGGCTAGATATTGAGTTAGAGGAAGAGATAGATACATGGGAGACAGGGAGAAAAACAAAAATGTAACTCATGGTTTCCAGATGCTCCTCATGCCCAGGAGAGGTGTTCTTGCCAATTCTTTCATGGAATCTGAGCTATGGTAACTTTTACTTTAGAATCCAGGCCAAGAGCTGGAGCATCATTTCTTCTTCAATTTCACTTCCAGGCCTGACCTGCATGTTTTTATTTTGTTATGTTTACAGAGGATTGGCTGCCACTACCTGGACCTGGGGCATTGAGTCTAAAAAAAAGTCGGGCCCACATCTTGGAGCACCGCTGCTCGATAACCCCCTTGTTATTTGCAACCAGCTCACCATATTCCACACAGAAGCTGGTGACCACTGGCTACTTCCATGTAGCTACAAGGAGTTGCTAACATCAAAGGACCGTAATGGCAAGGCCAGTGTTGTACGTATATGTCAAAGGTGAGTGAAGCGAATGCCTCCTGCTTTGGGACTGAAGGATTTCGCTTTTTATAAAATGGATATCTAGGTACTTAAAACCTTGGGTAAGCTTGGAATGAGTTGCAGTGCTTTTTTGTGGAAAGAGGAGAAGGAAGAGAACAGTAGAGCAAGAAAACAACTTGTTTATTTTAAATTCTGTTTATGACAGCACAGTTGTACCTTCATACCCACATGCTTCACCAAAGGTGAAGTTTTATTTTATTTTTATTTTATTTTTTATCTGACCCCAAGAGACAAGAAAAATTGAGTTAGGTCCCAACTCAAAGTAGTTGCCAATAGTGTGTGAAAGGAAGGGGCTACCGAGAGACAGATGCCCCTGACAAGCTATACAAGCTTAGGTTGATCTTCCTTTACCTTCAGCTGACCAGGAAGGTTCCTTCGTATTTGAATCTCCTTTTTCAGACTTCTGGGCTTGGGGTTATGGTGCTGAACCTGGATGATTGCTCCTTTTGATTTATAACTTATTCTTTGAGAAGCACAGTGGGTGCCTTTCAGAAGCCTGTTTTCCTTTGCTCCTCCTACATGCCATTCTCTCTCTGAGCCATGCCTTCACTTATACATTAACTGGCAAGCCCGAATCTCAATAAGGCAAGCAACCTATCCCTAAAGAAGACCTAAGTCCTAACCCACAGTCTTTTTGGGCTTTCAAAGATACAGGTTAAGCAGGTCTATGGGACCAGATAAGAAAGATTAGGATGAGATGGAAACAGCTCTAGGCTAAGAAGACCTAGTTTCACTCCTGACTCCACTGTTTTTAGCTCAGGGATCTTGCACAAATCACTAATATCTCTTATTTCAGTCCCCTCATCTGTAAAATTCACACATTTCATAAGGATTAGAGATAGTGTATATAAAGCATTTTAATCCAATGACTTACCCTTAGTGGACATTGCAAAAAAATATGAAATAAATTTTTAAACTTTATGTTGTCATGCAAAATAAATGGTGAGTTATTGTCATTGTGTTATTCTGATGGAACAATCTCAGATACTCTACGATGAATCCAGGGAAGGGAGGGGATCATAGTGGTGAAAAGACAATGGAAACATAAGTAGATATCATATCCAGGGAAGTTTATGGCTCAGGGAGAACACTAGCCTGCCAGGAGACCAGAATGTTGACAGGGAGTTAGGCTGAGACAAAATAAGGATAAAAATTTGGGAGGCCCTAGAAATGCTAGAGTAAATAGTTTGAGCCTCATCCTGTGTTCTCCAACTCTTAATCCTCGTTTCAAGCTGAGATGAAGTTTAAAGCCTTTTTTGTTGGTCTGAGCTCCTCACCCAGATTTGGAAATGAGTGTGAAGATCTTGAAATTTGATTCAAATCAGAAGATGAAGGCTCTTCTTAGTGATGCTAATCTCTCTGAACTTCTCTTTGGTGGGACTTTCAGGAGAAATATTTAGGTACTCCAGACCTCAATGCCTTGACATCATGCTGCGACCCAATAAGAGACATTGTTGATAATAATAAGCCTTAGTATATGCAAGACCCTTCTAGGTCTCATTGCATTTCTGAGAGCTGGTCTCTTAAAATATAAAATCTTTGGAAAATGATCTCCTGGGAACTTAATTTTTTTTTAATTTAGGTATAATTGGTATGCAATAATATATGGGTGTATATTAGCTTCTGTTATACCATATAATGACTTGACATTTTCATACCTTACAATGTGATCACCTCATTAATTCTTGTAATTATCTGTCACTGTGCAAATTTATGACAATACTATTGAGCATTTTCCCTTTCCTTCTTTTTCACTCCCCCCATCCCTTCTGGTAACCATTCATTTGGTCTCCATTTCTGTGTGTTTGTTTGTTTGTTGCTTGTTTTGTTTGTTTGTTTGTTTAGATTTCACATAAAGTGAAAACATGGTATTTGTCTTTCTCTGCCAGACTTATTTCACTTAGCACAATACCCTCTAGATCCATTCATATTGTTGCAGATGGCAAGATTTCATCTTTCTTATTGCTGCGTATTATCCCTTGTGTGTGTGTGTGTGTGTGTGGTGTGTGTTGTGTGTGTGGTATCACCTTCTTTATTCATTAATCTCTCCCAAACACCTTCATATTTTGGCTATGTAAATTCAATGAACATAGAGGTGCATGTACCTTTTCAAATTAATGTTTTGAATTTCTTCAGATAAATAAATACCCAGTAGTGGGATCTGGTAGTTTTATCTCTAGTTTTTTGAGAAACCCCATACTGTTTTCCATAGGGTCTGCACTGGTTGCAGTCCCCCAACAGTACACTGAGGTTTCCCTTTTCTCTCACATTCTTGTCAACACTTGTTTGTGTTGAGCTTTTTTTTTTAATAGCCATTCTGACTGGTGTGAGGTGGTACTTCATTGTGTTTTGACTTGCATTTCCCTGCTGATCAGTGATGTTGAACATCTTTCATATGTCTGTTGGCCATCTTTCTATGTGTCTTGCTTTGAAGAAATGTCTTCATACCCTCTGTCCATTTTTATTGGATTTTATTTTGTTATTGAGTTGTTTGAGTTTGTTATATATGTTGGATATAGACCCTTTAATGAAATATCATTTGTGAATATATCTCCTATTCAATAGGGTTGCCTTTTCAGTTTTGTTGAAGGTTTTCTTCACTGTGCAGAAGCTTTTTAGTTTTGATGAAGTCCATTTGTTTATTTTTTGCTTTTGTTTCCTTGCTCAAGGGGATGTATCCAAAAAGAACATCGGACTGATATCAAATAGTTTGCTTTTAGGCATTCGATGGTTTCAGTACTAATATTATAAGTCTTTAACGCATTTTGAGTTTTATGCTTGTATATGGTAATAGTAAGGTGGTCTGGTTTGTTTTCATTTTTCAATGTATTTGTCCAGTTTTCCCAAAACCATTTATCGAAGAAAATGTCTTTACCCCACTGTATTCTTGTCTCCTTCATCATAGATTAACCGACCATTGAGACACGGTTTATTTCTGGGCACTCTATTCTATTCCATTGATGCTGTGTGTATTATGCTGTGTTCAAATACAGGATTTGTAGGATAGTTTGATATCGGGAGCGGTGATACCTCCAACTTTGTTCTTTCTCAAGATTGCTTTGGCTACTTGAGGTCTTTTGTGGTTCTATATAAAATTAGGAATATTTGTTCTAGCTGGGAAGAACAATATTGGTAGTTTTGATAAGAACTGCATTAAATCTGTAACATGGTCATTTTAACAATATTAATCCTTTTGATACAGAACACCAGTATATCTTTCTGTTTATTTGTGTTCTCTTCAATTTTTTCCCAATGTCTCTTATAGTTTCCAGGGACAGGTCTTTTCACCTTCTTGGTTAAATTATATTCCTAACTATTTATTCTTTTTGATGCAATTGTAAAATGAGATTGTTTTCTTAAATTTTTCTCATTGTTTGTTAGTAGTGTATAGGAACATGACAGATTTCTATATATTAATTTCGTATTTTTCTTTTACTAAAATTTTTTAAAACTTTTATTATTAATTAATTATATTAAATATTAAATAATAATCTATTAACTTTTTTGGTGAATTATTTAGGTGTTTTTTTATATCACTATTATGCTGCCAGGAAATATTGAAGTTTTGCTTATTTCTTTCCATTTCGAATGCTTTTCATTTTTTTTTTTCCTTGTCTGTTTATTGTGGCTAGGGAATTCCAATACTATATTGAATTAACAGTGGTGAGAAATGGGCATCATTTTCTTGTTCTAGATCTTAGAGAAAAAGTTTTCAACTTTCCACCATTGAGTGTGATGCTGTGGGCTTGTCATATATAGCTCTTTATCAAGTCGAGGTAAGTTCTCCATATTCACATGTTGGGAGTTTTATCATAAGTGGATATCGAACTTTGTCAAATGCTTTTCTGCATCTATTGAGATAATCATATGATTTTTATCTTTGGTTTTGTTGTTTTGATAATCATGTTAGATGTTTTTGCAGATGTCAGATGTTGAACCATCCTTGCATTCCTGGTTAAAATCTCACTTGATCTGGTACAAAATCCTCTAAATATATTGTTGAATTTAGTTTGCAAAATTTAGTATTTTTGTTGCACAATTTTGGCATATATGCTTATACCCCGTGTTCTCAGGGATATTGGTCAATTTTCTTTTTTGTTGTGTTTTTTTTTTTCTGGTTTGGTTGCTGTGTAATGCTGGCTCATAGAATGACTTAGGAAGCATTCTGTCCTCTTCAATTTTAGAAATAGTTTGAGAAGGATAATTACTAATTCTTCTTTAAATGTTTTGGTAGAATCACCTGTGAAGCTGTTCTGATTCTGGGCTTTTGTCTGTTGAGAATTTTTAGATTACTGCTTCAATTTTCATTGCTAGTATTGGTTTTGCTCAGATTCTTTGTTTCTTTTCTGGTTAGTCTTAGAAAGGTTGTATTTTCAAAAAAAAAAATTATGCATTTCTTCTAGATTGTTGAATTGTTGGAATATAATTATTCATAATATTCTTTAATAATCTTTCTTATTTCTGTGGTGTCGGTTTGTAAATCCTCCTCTTTCATTTATGATTTATTTATTTGGTTCTTTCTCTTTTCTACTTGAGTCTTCCTAGAGGTTTATCCATTTATTTGCCTTTCAAAGAATCAGCTCTTAGTTTCTTTAACTTTTCTATTATTTTTTCTATATTCTATGTCATTTATTTCCACTCTGATCATGATTGTTTCCTTCTTTTTATTCACTTTGTGTTTTGTTGTTCCTCTTTTTTCTGATTTCTTTATGTGTACATTTAGATCGTTTATTTGGGATTTTTCCTGCTTCTTGAGGTAGGCCTGTATAGCTCAACTCTACTCTTATAACTGCTCTGGCTATTATCCATAGAGTTTGTGAGGTTGTGTTTTCAGTTTCTCATTGTCAAGGTAGTTTTTGATTTTCTGTTTCATTCACCATTGGTCCATTGATTGTTAGAAGCATGTTGTTTAATTTTCACATATTTGTGGGGTTTTTTTTCCATTTTATTCCTGTAATTTATTCTTAGATTCCTATATCACTATAGTCAGAAAATATACTTGATATACTTGTAATCTTCCTGAATTATTGAGACTTGTTTTGTGGCCTAGTATGTGATGTATACTGGAAAATATTCCATGTGCATGTGAGAAAAATATGTAACCCACAGTTTTAGAGGAAAAGCCCTGTAAATGTTAGTCAACTGCTCTAATGTGGAATTTAGGCCTTCATTTTCTTGATTTTAATTTACTGTCTAGATGATTGATCCATTGAAATAAGATAGAGTATTAAAGTAACCAATTTGTAGTGTTTCTGTTAATTTCTGCTTTTATGTCCATTAATATTGCTTTACTTACTTGGGTGGTTCTATGTTGTTGTTGTAGATATTTATGATTATTATATCCTCTTCTTGGATTGACCTCTTTAAAATTATGTAGTGTCCTTCTTTTTTCTTCTTATATTCTTTGTTTGAAATATACTTTGTCTGATATGAGATTGCTACTACAACTTTCTTTGCATTATTTTACATGGAAAATCTTTCATCCCTTAACTTTAGTTGATGTTGTGTGTGTGTATTTTAGACTTTATTAGTTTATTTTTTCAATTAATTAATTATTTTTTATGGTGACATTGTTTAATGAATCAATAAGGCTTCAGCTGTAGCACTTTAACAGTAAGGGATATAGATAGATATGATAGAAGATAGATAGATAGATAGATTAGATAGATAGCATTATACTGTGTGTTTCACCTCCCTTAGTTAGATTTCTTTCTATAACAACATATTTGATCTTGTGTATGCTGTCTACCTCCCCCCACACCCTCTGATAACCACTAGTCCATTGTCCATGTCTATTGAGTCTCTGTTTGTCCTGTTTGTTTGTTGATTTTTAGGTTTATATAACCATTATAAGTAATATCATGTGATTTTTAACTTTTTCTGTCTGGCTTATTTCACTTAGCATGTTATCTCAAGGTCCATCTATGTTGTTGCAAATGGCAGTATTTCTCTCCTCTATGGTGGAGTAATAGTCCATTGCATATATCTTACCACAGCTTCTTTATCCAATCATCTATCATAGGACACTTTTGGTGCTTCCATGTCCAGGCTACTCTGAATAATGCTGCTATGAATATCAGTGTGCAAATATCTTTTCAGATGTTTTCAAGTCCTTGGGATAAATACACCCAGTAGAGGGATCACATTGGCAGATGAATTCTTAGTTTATTAAGGAACTTCCATACTGTCTTCATATAGTGACTGTACCAATTTTGCAGTCTCACCAGCAGTGTATGAGGGGTACGTTTCTCCAAGATCCTCTCCAACATTTGTTATTACTTGTTCCTGTTGATTATGATAGCTATTCTAACAGTGTGTGAGATGGTATCTCATTGTGTTTGATTTGCATTTCCCTAATAGCTAGTGAAGTTGAGCATCTTTTCATATATTTGTTGGCCATTTGTATGTCCTCTAGGGAGAAGTGTCTGCTCAGGTCCTCTTGCTCATTTTTTGATTGGATCATTTTGTATTTTTGTTGTTGTTATTGAGTTGTATGAGTTCTTCGCATATTTTGGATGTTAGGCTTTATCTGAGGTGTTGCTTCCAAATATAGTTTCCCATTCCGATCGTTTATCTCTTTACCTAGTTGATGTTTTTTTGTTTGTTGGTTTCCTGGGAGAAGCTTTATAGTTTGAATAGTCCTCATTCATTTATTTTAGCTTTTATTTCCCTTGCCTTTGAGGGTCAAATTCATAAAATCCTCTTTAAGTCCAAGGTCCTTGAGTTTCATTCCTATGTTTTCTTCTATGCATTTTATATGTGTCAGATCTTATATTTCAGGTCCTTAATCCTTTTGAGTTAAGTTTAGTGTGGTGTGATAGAAAAAACTCTAGTTTCATTCTTTCAGGTGGCCTTCCAAATTTTCTCAGCACCATTTATTGAAAGAGGATTTCCTTTATCCACTATATGTTTCGGTATTTTTGTTGAAAATTATTCACCCATATAAAATATGGTTTACTTCTGGGCTCTCTATTCTGTTCCACCGGTCCGTGTGTCTATTTTTCTGCCAATACATGCTGTTTTGATTATTGTCCCCTTTTGTTGGTATAATTTGAAGTAGGGCAGAGTGATGCCTCCAGTCTCATTATTTTTTGTCAGTTGGTTTTGGCAATTCGGGGTCCTTTTGGGCTTCTTGCAGAAATTTGAATTGATTTTTAGTTCTATTTCTTTAAAAAATGCTGAGATTTTGATGGAGATTGCATTAAATCTGTATACTTTAGGTAAAAGGTCATTTTAACTATGTTGAAACTTCCAACCCAAGAACATGAAATTATCTTTCTATTTCTTTGTATCTTCTTCAATTTTTTTAAAAATAGAGTCTTATATTATTATAGAGGTTCTTTATATTTTTTGTTAGATTTATTCTTAGATATTTTTTCTTTGTTGTTGCAATTGCAAAAGGAATTATTTCTTCCACTTTTTCTGACACTTAATTATTAGAGTATAGAATGTATGGATTTCAGAACATTGATTTTCTTCCAGAAACTTTACTGTATTGTGCTTATTGTTTAGTAGAGTTCTTGCAGAGTCTTTGGAGGTTTCTATATAAAGAATCATGTCATCTTCAGATAGTGACAGCTCAACTATTGTTTCCTATGTGGATACCTTTATATCTTCTCTAGCCTGATTGCACTCGTGAGGACATTCAATATTATACTGAATAAGAGTGATGAGAGTGGACAGCCTTCCTTGCCTTTTTTCTGATTTTAGAGGGAAGGTTTTTAGTTTTCAACATTCAATATAATGTTGCCTGAGGTTTGTCATATCTGGCCTTATGTTAAGGTACTTTCTTTCGACAACCAATTTTGTTAAGTATTATGATCATAAATGGATACTGTATTTTTAAGGATTTTCTGCATATATTGAATGATAATATGATTCTTATTTTTTTAATTTATGTGGTATATCACATTATTCAATTTCCTATGTCATACCATCCCTGTGCCCACTTGATAATGGGGCATAATCTTTTAAATGTGTTGCCATTTTTTGGTTCACTAGTATCCTATTTAGGATTTTTGCATCTGTGTTCATGAGATATTGGTTTGTAGTTTCTTATTGTGTTATTTCACTATGTTTGGTATCAGGGTAATACTGGCTTTCATAAAATGACTTTGAAAGTATTGCTTCCTCTTCAAATTTTTGAAAGGTTTTGCGGACAATAGGCATTAAATTTTTAAGTGTTTGATGGGATTCACTGGTGAACTATCTGGACCTGGACTTTCACTTGGTAGTCTTTTGTGATTGTTTTCAATTCCGTGTTGCTGATCAGTTTATTTAGATTTTCCATTTCTTCTTGAATCAGACTAGGAAGCTTTACCTCTCTAATTGCCGGTCCATTTCTTATAGGTTATTAAATTGTCATTATAATATTTTTCATAGATATTCTTGTATGATCCTTTGTATTTTCTGTGGTGTCTGTCATACTTTCCCCTCTTCATCCCTGATTTTATTTGTGTTCTTCTCTTTTTTCTTTAGTCAGTCTAGCCAAGGGGTTGTCAATTTTTTTTAATTTTTCTCAAAAGAACCAGCTCTTTACTGATTGTATTTTATCTATTTTTTTTATTTCAATTTCATTTATTTCTTCTTTAATTTTGATGATTTCTTTCCTTCTTCTGACTTAGGCTTCATTTATTTCTTCCATTCTAGTTTTTTTTTTAATGAATTATTAGGTTGTTTTTGGAGAAGCCTGTATTATATGAACTTTCTTCTTAATTACCTTTTATGCAATGCCCCAAAAGTTTGATATGTTGTACTATCATTATCATTCATTTTTGTATCTTTAGATCTGTCTTTTATTTCTTTCTCTGACCCATTTATTCTTTGTAGTATGTTGTTTAATTTCCATGTATTTATGGTTCTACCAGCTTTCTTTTCACAGTTCATCTATAGTTTCCAAGCAATATGATCAGAGAATATATATGGTATAATTTTCATCCCTTTTATGTTTGTTGAAGCTGTCTTTGTGTTCTAGTATGTAGCCAATCTTTTGAAAAATGTTCGATGTGCACTAGAGAAAAATGTATAAACAGCTGTTTTGGGATGAAAGGCTCTGTAAATGTCAAGTAGTCCAATTGGTCTAATGTTTCATTTTAAGGATGTCATTTTCTGTTTGGATGATCTGTCATATTCAACTACTATGATAGTGTTTTTGGTTTGTTTCTCCCTTTCGCTATGTTCAAGTAATTGCTTTTACATATTTAGGGCTCCCTAACTGGGAGTTTAGGTATTAATAAGTTTTATGTCTTCTTGGTGCATGATTCTCTTTGCCATTATAAATTGTCCCTGAGTCTCTTTCTTTGCCTTTTTTGTTATGAACTCTATTTCATCTGATATTAGTACCATTACTCCCACTTTCTCTGAATGCCATTTGCTTAAGAGATCATTTTCCACCCTTTCACTTTTTAGTCTCATTTGTGCTTGGAACTGAGATGTTTATCTGGAGGCAGCATACGGCTGGGTCTTGACTTCACTCTTCAGCTCTGTGCCCTTTTATTTGTAAGTTAAGTCCATTCACATTTAGGTGATCACTGAAATATGAGGTCTTTCTTATAAGCCATTTTATCTTTTGCATTCTGGTAGTTCAGTGTTTCCATTGTTTTTCTCGTCCTTGTGTTTTCTGATCTTTTTAATTTTGGTTTGGCGTAGTGATTTTTCCTCTGGTTTCTTTCTTGTTTTATGTCATATACTTCAGTTAAGTCTTGGCATGTGGTACCATTATGAATATGGAAGGAATAGTTACCACAACCACACACACACACACACACAGTCATCCATTTTCTTCTGCGAGTGCCTTATCTCCATTCTGTTTTGCAAATTTTGGTCTTTGATTCCTCCTCTTTTCAGTCATTGTTGTCTAATTTGTCCTTATGTATGCTGAACGTTCATTACTATCTTGCTATAGCAAATCTCTTCTTATTGTTTAAGCTTATAATTCTTAGTAAGGGTGTACTCCTCTATTCCTATCTGCCTCCTAGTTGCCTTACTTCCTAATTATTGCTTTTTTTTTCTTTTTTTGTTTCATTTTGTTTTGTCATTTTGTTGACCCCTTTCGGTTATTTCATGTAATGCAGGCCTCGTTGTGGAGAATTCCCTCAATATTATATGTCTGGAAAGGTCTTTACTTCTTTTCATATCTAAAAGGAGAGCTTCACTGAATAAATTATTCTTGGATGGTATTCCTTTCATTTAATGGTTTAAATATTTGATTCTACTCCATCTGCTTGGTTGTAAAGTTTGTGCTGAGAAATCCTACAATAATCTAATGGGTTTCCTTTATAGATTACCATCTTTCTTTCCCTGACTGCCCTGAGAATTCTACCTTTGTTGTTGATTTGTGATAATTTTAATACACTGTGTCTTGGTGAAGGCCTTTTTGAGTTGAGATAATTGGGTATTCTGTTGACTTCTTGAATTCCAAGCTTCACCTTATTCCTTAGATTTGGGAAATTCTCATCAACTATTTGTCTAAAAAATGCTTTCTAGTCCCTGATTCTTTTCCTCCCCTTTGAGAATGGCCATCATTCTTATGTTTCCTCTCCTGATGGTATCAGCTAGTTCTTGTATTTCTTTTTTATTATTTTTCATTCTTCAGTTTCTCTCTTCTTCCTTCTGATTTATTTCCAGATTTCTGTTTTTATGTTACCAATCTTTTCCTCCATTTGGTAGACTCTATTCCCAAGCTTGCTATTTCATTTTCATCTCTTGTAGTGTGTTCTTTATCTCCAGACATTCTGTTCTGTTCTTTTTGAGGGTTTTGATCTCCCTGCTAAGAACTCATTCTGTAGTCTAGTTTTTTTTTTTTGTTGTTTTTTTTTTTTACCCCCAATTCATATAATTGTTGAATTACATGAATCATTTTGGAGCTCATTGAGTATTTTTAGAAGTACCATCCTGAATTCTCTATCATTTACGTTGCATATTTCCATGTGTTTAAGATTATTTTCTGTTGATTTTCTCTCTCTCTCTCTCTTCTCTCTTTTTTTTTTTTTTTTCCGAGCTGCCTTGTCACTTTGGTTGTTCACGGTGTTTAATGGACTATTTCTCTGCCTGGGCATTAATGAAATGTATTCTGCTTTTTTTTTTTTTTCCTGAAAAAATATTTATTATATAAAGTTCTCTTTAGCTTATTGCAAAGAAGGTGTTTTGTTGTTGTTGTTGCTGTTTGTTTTGTTTGTTTTGCCTCTTGGATCCTTGCTTTATATAAAGCCTTGATAATGTTTTTGTTGTTTGTTATAGATATTAATCATGCTCACTAACCTCAGTCTCCATTCCTGTCAGTGTTATTGACTTTTTGGTACCATTTGTTCTGATCCTCTGGGACTCTACTGTGTTACGTCTCAGAGTATATGGTTAAAGGGGTCCTCTGGTTTGGGAGATGGGGTCTCCAGCTCAGCATCACAATTTCCAACCATGGCTGGTAAAAATCAAGTGCTGTTTCTCTGCCATCCCCACTTCTCTGCTTTCTGCCCTGATGACTGGACATTGGTGTCAGCGGCATGGAGCTCACAGCTCTTCCAGGCAGGCTATTCAGGGAGCTCGCAGCATTTTTTCCCTTTCCCCTTCCTCCTACAGGGAGCTCCAGCTGTGAGAGGCATCTTCTTTGTTTCTCCCAGTCCACTGCTCAACACCTGGGGTTCTGACCTGTGGTAGCTCTTATGCACAGATCCCATGCTCAGATGTTTCTGGTGTGCAGTTTTTGTTGTTGTTGTGGAGTTTTCGATGTTCAACTTATTGTTGTTTCAAGGGGAGATATCTGGGGATGTCGCTTCATTCCACCATATTTAATTTATTTTTTTAATTGCGCTTGAAGTAGGAGATGTCATGATTTCAGGGATCATTATCTGGACATTAGGCATGGAGACTGCTTGGTAGAAGACGGGTGCCGAACTAAATGAGATATCCAAGCAGAAGAATCAAGTAAGATTGTTGTGTATTTTTTGATCTTGTAAGCTGCCTATTAGATAGGTCATATTTAGGATTATGAATTTTAACACGCTTTTCTGGTGTAGTTAACTTGTTATCAGTAGTTAAATAATTTGTGTTTATTTTCTTATTCTGACTTCAAATCATCTCACTATGTTAATAATTGTTGGCTGCCTCTTATATCTAATGCCTGAAAGGAAGATGGGAAAAACAGACCACACCCCCACCCCCCGCTCAGGGAGATCCTGAGAGGTTGCATGTAATGAAAGAATTCTTCATGAAGCATTTCTGGAAAAGAAAATGGGACTTGGACACTGTATAAAGTAGAATTTGTCCCAAATTTGATTCTGTTCAAAGGTGGAACAGGCTGTCACTCAAGAGTAGTTGAGTAACTGAAATTAGATTGACCGTCTAACAGTAAGGACTTTCAGACATCAGATGGATGGAAAGTGGAAGGTGATCTTTAAGGTCTTGTCCAATACTAAGAATGTCTGAGCTGTTATCTGAGACTGTCTAGGACTGGGATGGTGGTAGGGGATTTCCAGGCAAGGGAACAATACAAGTAAAAGAGTGAAGACCATAAGGACTGCTTGGCTCAATGTGAGTGGCTGAGAATAGTTGTTGTGGAAAGATTTAGGGAGAGGGAGTTTTGAGAGAGGTTTATTAGAGATAGATTTTCTCTCTTGGACAGTCTCCCTAAGGTATTCCTCTGAGAATACTAGTAACTAACACCATAATCCATTCTACACTTAGACTTTCTCTAAGAAAGAAGTTTGATTCCATGTCCATCTTATTATTTCTTTCCTCCTACAGATGTGGAAATAACAAAAACAATTTTGACAGTCTCTTCTTATTGATTTCCCATATTTCAAGTTCTTGCTTTACGTAGACTTCATTCTCATTACCTCAGGTACTTAGTTAACCTTACCAGATGACATTCCCAGCAAATAATACTTTCCTTGCTTCTGTGAGGGAGGTCCAGAGCTTGGAGATGGAAAGGAAAAGGAGGATGGCTGGACATTACAGCAATTTGGCAGCTGTACAACATCTTCCTCAACAGCTTGGGGACCTAAGGCTGCAAATAATGCAGGCCCTCATGAATGGAATTAGTGCCATAATAAAAGAGACCCCAGAGACCCTCTCGTCCCCTCTACCATGTGAAGAAACAGTGAGAAGATGGCTGTCTATGAACCAGGAAGCAGGTTTTCACTAGACACCAAATCTTCTGGTGACTTGATCTTGGACTTCACAGACTCTAGAATTGTTAGAAATAAATTTATGTCGATTATAAGCCACCCAATCTATTGTATTGTTATAGCGGCCTAAATGGACTAAGAAGACACTATCCTATTTTTAATTGAAACACAACACTCTCTACCTACTTCCCCCTCATTATTTACTGCCATAGCACATAGCCCACAATCTAACATTCTATATATGTTACTTAGTTTTTTTAAATCTGTCTCCCTCACTATTCTGTAAGATCCACAAAGACAAATATGATTTGTACCTCTCTTATTCAATGTTCTATTTTTAGCGTTTATAAACAATACACAAAGTTGTTGTGTGAGTGCTTGTTGAATGAATCAATGCTCAGGGCCTAAGTCTTGAGGAGCATCTTCTGTCTTTTAATAGAAACTCCTACTTTGGGCTCCAAGATGCACTTTATTCTCTTGCTGAAAGAACATGAGGATGGTATTGCTCTGTCTGCTCTTTCCATAGGGTAAGCCAAGTGGTGGGAGGAGGTGCTGGTTACTTTGAATCTAGATCCTCAGGTCATGAGGAGCCAGTGACATCAGCCCTCAGTTTGGGCAGCATCACCTCTTCCCTTATCTCATGGTGTACAGTTCTCCCTTACCTCTTCCTATAAGCTCTCAGATCTCCTCTTCCCATTCATATAGCAAAGAAACATGGATAGTTCAAAATGAATAGGCAATTTCAATGATCTAGGGGAGAAATGATGGTGAATGACCAGGGAGAGAAGTAGGATTGCAGGATTAAATGTATATTTCTTGTATCTTTTAATACTCATAATTTAAAAGTACATATTTTCTTAAAATATAAAGTTATTTCCACCTCATTTGTTCTTTTCGGCAACCCCATCAGGAAGTCAGTGAAAGTATTATCTTAAAATTTTTTTAATAAAAAATGTGGAAACCCCATAACTTGCCCCAAATATCAGAGTTATGAAAGCTAACACATCCAGCATAATGTGCTTATGTTAATTATATGGCATGTACTGTTATATCTTTTAACTCTGAAATCCTGAGATGTTTCTTCTTTGTTTCTTTAATTTTAATTTTGAATTAATTTCATGTAAGCTGAAAAATCACATTAGTATGAATAATCTCTATATACTCTTTACTAGCTTCTCCAAATGTTTCCATTTCATATATCACAGTAAAATTATTAAAAATTAAATAAATTAACCTAGGTTTAATGCTACCTATATGCTTCATGAAAATTTTTATCAATTGTCCTACTAATGTCCTTTATCTGGTCCAAGATCCCACATTGGATTTAGTTGTCAGGTCTTTTTAGTCTCTTCAAATCTGTGCAGTTTCTCCTTTCCTGGACTTTTCTGACCTTGATATTTTGGAAGACTATAGGCCAGTTATTTCATCGAGTGTCCCTTAAGTTGTCTTTTTCTGATATCAAGTAATGATTAAACTCAAGTGATACGTTTTGTCAAGAATGTCAAGAATTGATATCTTTATTAAGAGTCTCACAGTGTTTATTCTATTACTGATGACATTGAATTCAATAACTTTGCTAAGCTTTATTTGCGAGGCTTCTTAAATTTTATTTATTTATTTGTTTGTTTGTTTGTTTGTTTGTTTATTGCTGTGATGTTACTATTTTTCCCTTTAATTAATGAGTAAGTTGACATTTTTTTTTTACTGAAAAGTAAACGGAGGCATGGGGATAATTATTAACTTACCCAAGGGTACACAGTTAGAAAGTGGTGGAGGGTCTCAACACTCTAAACCTTGCAATCATCATTATTTTCCCCTATATTCACATTGCCTCTTTAAGATGCCAGGCCTGCCCCTAAAAGGCTTTGTCATGTTGAATTTGGCTTTATTCTGTCTTTCCTAGCTTGTTGGGTTAGGAGAAGAGCAAGCTTTGTGGCAGCCTTTCCCTGACTTTAGGATTTGAACTAGTCTGCCACTGGAAAAATGTGAAGGGAGCACTCTTCTTCCTTCCATCTTCAAAATTACTAACTGATAAGAGATACGGAGCTTGCCAGAATCCTGCTTCCCTCTCCCTGTCTTTCCACCCTCGTTTTTTTTAAAACCTTATTGTTTCATGATTCACTACCTGGAAAAAAGCCTAATTGGTGGAGGGAGGTGATTTGATACCCAATTCTTGGGAAAAATCAGATACAGAGAGATTCCTCTCTTATGTCGGGGGTATGGAGATGATGAGGATAATAATCCTAAACCTTCTGGTGTATTCCTTTACTTCAAAACTACTCTGGATGTTTCCCACACAAATTTTGAAAAATTCCTGGAAAAATCATGATAAGGTTTTTTTTGTGCCTTTCATCACTTTTGTCTTTTATATCAATCCAAACTCTGTCATGATATAGAAAAGAATTAATTCTGTAGTGTCAAAATAATAAATGGATTTATAGTTTGGGATGAGATAAAACCTGACTTTAGAGTTCAAATAAACAAGCCAAGAAAATAGAGCTGGAATGGAGTAGAAAGGAATGGATTGGGGTATGAGGAAGAATAAGGTTTCAAGAGTAGAACATTTTTATGTATCAGAAGCAAGTTCTGACATTTTCATCATGGGAGAAAGCAAATGAGAATCTTTTAATATTTAATGTGACTACACATCTGTACGGGATGTTCATTATTCATTTTTTTTTATTTTTCTTTACACAGCATTGATATGAACAAATCAGAGGAAGGAGAGATAATTTATTAAGCACCACTGTATGTGAAGGCTCTGCACATATGTTATCTTATTTAATTCTCATTGTGGATCTATGAGTAGATATTAATTTTTCCAGATTGGAGTTTAAAGCACAGGAGCAATGAATAAAAATTATACTAGAATTGAGAGCCCGAAGAGTGGTGGGAAAAATTGATTTATAAAATTTATCAAAGTTTGCAAGTGAGAACCTTAGGGACTCCACTTTCCAAACTCCAATAAGTAAGGAAACTGGAGTCAGAATGAGCATTGTGGTTACCAAGTCTCCTTAATGGTAATTGCCTGAAGTTTAACTAGGCCTACAGTTTACCTCCTTGGGCCTCAATTTGAGTATTATTTTATTACTTGTTTCTGTATCAAAGACACATCACCTATCCTCTAGGCACCTCTGTTTCCTCTTTTGGGAATATCTCTATCTCTACTACTACCATTGCTGGTTGTAATACTTCCTACAACTTTATATTAGTAGTAATTTTTTACAACCTCAACAATATATATTGTCTGCCATGTGCATAACTGTAGTAGATGTTGATAATAATTGTGGCAGTAGTTGGCCACATCTTATACTGCCAGCAACTGTTCATTACGCTGGATACAACTACTGATTTTCCTGTCTTCTTGTCTCCCCACCTTATATGTTTTTACTTCTTGAGGTTATGAGCTGTTATGGAAAACTGTCTTTACTGCATGTGGGATCTGTTTGGAGTTACGAAATTCAGAGATTTTTGAAGTCTTCCACCTTGTTTTCTGGTCAACATCCCCCAACTCCATAGTGGTTGCTTTCATAGAAACTGATTCAATGGGGGAAGCCGGATCTACAATTTAATACAGCAATGATTATCAAAAATTTCTCCACAGTAACTCACAGATAAAGAAATGTTAGAGCTGAGGGATTTTAGAAATCTCATTCATCCAGTTTCCAACTCCTCTTTGATTAACTATATCCCTTCCATTAAGGCATTTGAAACAACTTTACCCATATATATCTCCCCCCTCCACCATCCCTTTCTACCTTATGGTAACAATAGTCTATTTTCCATGTCCTTGTGTCTCTGTTACTTTGTCTTCTTTGTTTGGTGCTTTCAGGTTTGCATACCCAATATAAATGACATCATGTGATTTTCAATTTTTTTTATGTCTGGCTTTTCGCTTAGCATGATTATCTCATGGTCCATCTATGTTGTCACAAATGGCAGTATTTATATCTCTTCTATGGCTGAGTAATATTCCATTGTACATATGTTAACAGCTTAGTTATCCAATCATCTAAGACACTTTGGTTGCTTCCACGTCCTGGCCATTGTGAATAATGCTGCTATGAACATCAGTGTGGAAATTGCTTTTCGAATAAGGATTTTCAAGTCTTTGGGGGTAAATATACAGTAAAGAGATTGCTGGATCATATGGTAGATCAATTCTTAGGTTTTTTTTGAGGAACCTCAATACTGATTCTATAGTGGCAGTACCAATTTGCAGTCCCACCAGAAGTGTATGAAGGTTCCTTTTCCTCTGCATCCTCTGCAACACTTGTTATTACTTGTCCAGTGGAAAACAGCTATTTAACAGGTGTGAGATGTACCTCATTGTGGTTTTGATTTGCATTTCCTTAATAAGCTAGTGATATTGAGCATCTTTTCATATGTTCATAGGCCATTTGTATGTCTTATTGGGAGAAGTGTCTGTTTCAGGTCCTCTGCCCATTTTTTATTTGAATTATTTGTTTGTTGTTGTTTGTTGTTGTTGTTGTTGTTGTTGTTTGGTTACTAAGTTGTATGAGTCTTTATATTTTTTGGATATTGGCAAATAATTTTTGACAAAAGAGCCAAAAAACATACACAGTGGAGAAAGGCCCTATCAGAGGTGTTGATTTGCAAAATATTTTCCCATTTCAGATAGTTGTCTCTTTACCTTGTTGACAGTTTATTTTCCTATGCAGAAGCCTTTTAGTTTGATGTAGTCCCATTCATTTATTTTTGCTTTTACTTCCCTTGCCTTTGAGGTCAAATTCAAAACATACCTCTTAAGTTCAAGGTTCTCGAGTTTATTTTCTATGTTTTCTATGCATTATTATTATTTCAGGTCATTAATTCCATTTTGAGTTAATTTTGGTGTGTGGTGATAGACAAAGTCTAGTTTCATTCTTTGTAGTGGCTTTCCAGTTTTTCCCAGAACCATTTTGTTGAAGAGACTTTCAGTTCTCCATTGCACATTTTTGTCTTGTTTGTCAAAAATTATTTGCCAAAAATAAGCATGGTTTTTTCTGGACTCTTGTTCTGTTCACTGGTCTGTGTGTCTGTTTTTCCCAAATCATGCAGTTTTGATTATTGTTGCTTTCCAGTATAGTTTGAAAGTCAGGTAGAATGAATGCCTCCAGCCTCATCCTTTGTTCTCAAGATGGCTTTGACAACTCTTGGTCTTTCGTGCTTCCCTATGAATCTGATGATTTTTTGTTTCTATTTCGTTAAAAATGTCCATGTGATTTTGAATGAGGATTGCATTAAATCTGTGTAATGTTTTTGGTAATAGGGTGGTTTTTAACTATGTTTGATCTCCAATTCAAGAACACAGAATATCTTTCCATCTCTTTGTATCTTCTTCGATTTCTTTTAATAGAGTCCTTGTAGATTTCATAATATTAGGACCTTCGCATGTTTAGTTATATTTACCCAGGTATTTTATTCTTTTGTTGCAATTCAAAAGGAATTATTTTTCCACTTTCCTGACAATTCATTTCAGAGTATAGGAATGCTATGCATTTTTGAACATTGATTGTGTATTCAGAGACTTTCTGTATTTGCTTATTGTTTTAGCAGTGTTCCTTGTGGAGATTTTTAGAGTTTTCTATATATGAAATGTCATCTGCAAATAGTGACAATTTGACATCTTAATTTCCTATTGGTGTCTTCATATATTTCTCTTGCCTGGAATGCATTACCTAGGACCTTCAATGTTTATAGTTGAGTAAGAGTGGTGATAGTGGATAGCTTGTCTTGTTCCAGATTTAGAGGAAAGGTTTTTATTTTTTCACCATTTAGTAATAATTTTGGCTGAGGATTTATCATATAACAGCCTTTATTATGTTAAGGTACATTCCTTTTGTATTGATTTTATACTGATTTTGTTAAGTGTTTTGATAAAAATGGACGCTGTATTCTTGTCAAGGGGTTTTTTTTCTAATATTAATGATATGATCATATGATATTCTTATTATTTAATGTGTTTTGTGTGGTGTATCAATTGTTTTTCACTTATGCTGAACCGTCCCTGTGCCCTGGGAGATGCCCACTTGAACATGGTGTATAATCTTTTTAATATTTGCTGTATTCAGTTCACCAGTATCTTATTTAGGATATTTGCATTTGTGTTCATGAGAGATATTGGTCTGTAGTTGCCTTTTTTTTTGTTTATCTTTACCAGCTTTTGGTATCATTGGCCTCATGAAATGAGTTTTGAAGTATTGCCTTCTCTTCCATTTTTTGGAAGAGTTTGAGGAGAATGGGTGTTAAATTCTTCTTGAATGTTTGAATAGGCTCCACTGGTGAAAACCATCTGGTCCTGGGCTTTTACTTTTTGGTTAGTTTTGATGATTGTTTCAATTTTCTTCTAGGTTATTAAAATTTGGTGTTATATAATTTTTCATAGTATTCTTGTTTTGAACCTTGTATTTCTGCAATGTCAGTTATAATTTCCCCTCTTTCATTCCTGATTTTGTTTATTTGTGTCCTTCCCTCTTTTTTTTCTTTAGTGAGTCTAGCCAGGGGTTTTCAATTTTATTAAACTTTTTCAAAGAACCAGCTCTTTGTTACATTTATTTTTTCTATTCTTTTTTGTTTTGTTTGTTTTCAGTTTCATTTAATTCTACTCTTTATTTTTAATAATTTCTTTCCTTCTGCTGCCTTAGGCTTCATTTATTCTTCCTTTTTTGTTTGTAACATGGTGTGTTAGATTGTTTATTTGGGCACAATTATTGTTTTTTGAGATGATATGAACCTTCCTCTTATGACTGCTTTTTGCCATGTCTGAAAGTTTTGATATGTTGTGCTTTCATTATCATTCATCTTCTACATATCTCTTGATCTCTCTTTTATTTCTTCTCAGACCCAGTGTTTCTGTAGTAGAATATGTTTCATCTCCATATATTTGAGGTTCTTCCTGCTTTCTTTTTAGAGTTGATCTCCATCTTCAATGTATTATGATCAGATAATATATCTGGTATGATTTCAACCTTCTTATATTTATTGAGGCTATCTCTGTGTCCCAGTATGTGGTAGACCCTTGAGAATGTTCTATGTGCAAGTGTTTGGGATGTAAGGCTCTGTAAATGTCAATTATGTCCAGTTGGTCTAATGTATCATTTAAGGATGTTATTTCCTTATTGATTTTCTGTTTGGATGATCTGTCCATATCCAGCAGTGGGTATTTAATTCCCCTAGTATGATAACATTTTGGTCTGTTTCTCTCTTTAGTTTTGTTTGTAATTGTTTTATATTTTAAGGCTCCCTACCTGGGAGTTTAGATATTAATCTGTTATGTCTTTTGGTGCATGATTCTCTTTATAATTGTGAGGTATCCCTCTGTATCTTGTTTACATTTGTATTTGAAGTCTATTTCATTTGATATTAGCACAGCGACTCCAGCTTTTCTCTGAATGCCATTTTGCTTGAAATATCACTTTCCACCCTTTTCACTTTTGAGTCAATATTTGTCTTTGGAACTGAGATGTGTCCCTGGAGGAAGCAATTGGTTAGGTCCTGTTTTTTGATTCAATCTTCAACTCTATGCCTTTTTATTTCTGAGTTAAGTCCATCCACGTTTAGGCTGATAGTGAAATATGAGGTTTCCTATAGCCTTTTTTGTTTTGCTTTCTTGTAGCTTTGTGTTTCCATTGCTTCCTTGTCTTTGTATTTCTGTGGTTTTTTAAAATTTTTGATTTGATTTATGGATTTTCCCTCTGGTCCTTCTTGTTTAATGTTATATACTTCAGTTCTGAATTTTGGCATGTGTTTTACTATTATGAATATGTGGAGAACAGTATGCGTGTGTATATATGTTGTGTGTATACATACATACATACATCATACATACATATATGTATTATTTTCTTCTGCATGTACCTTATCTCCCTTCCCCTTTGTAAACTTAGATCTTTGAATCCTCCCCTTTTATTTTTACGTTTTTGCCTCAATTTCTCCTATGTATGCTGAATGTTCATTACTATCATGCAATAGCAAATCTCTTCTTATTGTTTTAAGATTATAAGTCCTGTTATTAATAAGTGTTACATTACTCTGCTTCTATCTGCCTGCTAGTCACCCTACTCATTTTGTCATTTTGTTTTAGGTGAACTGAGCCCTTTCATTTTTTTATCATTGCAGGTAAGGCCTTGTAGTTGAGAATTTTCTCAATTTTTATATGTCTGGAAAAGTCTTTATTTCTCCTTCATATCTGAAGGAGAAGCTTTGCTAGATAAATTATTCTTGGCAAGTTGTTCCTTTCATTTTTAGTTTGAATATTTGAATTTCTTTCTGTCTTATAAGGTTTGTTCTGAGAAGTCTAAGGAATACTCTCATGGATTTTCCTTCATAGTTTACCATCTTCTTTTTCCCTGGCTGTCATGAAAATTCTTCTTTGTCATTGATTTTTGATCATTTCTATACAATGTGTCTGAAGACTTTTTTTGGGTTGAGATATATTGAGTTTTCTGTTGAATTCTTGAATTCTAAGCCCCAGGTCCTTCCCTACATTTGGGAAATTCTTATCAACTATTTGTCTGAAAAATGCTTTTATAATCTCTTCCCCTTTTCCTCCCCTTTGAGACTGGCCTTTTCTTATGCTTTCTTTTCTGATAGTATCTAGTTCTTATATTTCTCTTTTCATTATTTTTCATTGTCCAGCTTTTCTCTTTCTTCAATAGTGGCTGCACTAATTTCAGTCTCACCAACAGTGCACAAGGTCCTCTTTTTCTCCATATTCTAGGCAGCACTTGTCATTTTTTGATTTATTGATAAGTAGTCATTCTGACAAGTGTGAGGTGATATCTCATTGTGGTTTTAACTTGCATTTTACTGATGATTGTGATGCCGAACATCTTTTCATATGTTTGTTGGCCATCTGTATGTCTTTAGAAAATGTCTATTTTAGGTCCTTTGCTCATTTTAATTGCGTTTGTTCTTTTGATGATGAGTTGTATGAATTCTTTATATGTTTTTGGATATTAACTCCTTATTGAATATATTATTAACAAATACCTTATACATTCAGTAGGTTGTCTTTTATTTCATTGATTGTTTTCTTCACTGTGCAAAAACCTTTTAGTTTGATTTAGTTTCATTTGTTTTATTTTTGTTTTCCTTGCCTAAGTAGATGTGTCAAGAAAATGTTGCAAAAGGCCAGATACGTGGTTGTGATTGGTCCATATGCACCATTGTAGGGATGTGTTATGCTATTTGTTGCCATGTTACCTGGATAAATAAGCATGGCTATCCTTGTGGCTTCTGGAATTTTCTGTATGATCAGATAAAGTGATTTTCTTCTTTAGCTGCTTCTCCAAACCCTTTTGATTCTTGGTATGGCTTTGTATAACTAATGCTAGAACCGCAAAGTTTCCCAGAGATGGATGGAGCTTATTAGCATAGACAGTACAAATTTGTTCTCTCTAACTCTATCTCTGTTCTTTTATGGTAAAATACTGTGTGAGTCGTTAGTTTTCTCATCTTTAAATTGAGGATAACATCACTTGTCTCTCTGAATTATTTTTATGGTTAATGAGGATGAATGGATATAATACTTGCCTAACACTATCACATAATATCAATTTTGTTTTACAGTAGCCATTGCTGTTATTATTAACTTTGAACCCAGTACTCAACACAGTTTGTTGTTTTTTACTCCACTTTGCTTCAGTAATCATCACCTGCTCCTTTTTGCACTATCTACCCTGCCCTTCATTATTGACCTTGTTCCTTCTGATTCCTTCATGAGAGAGACACAATTTTCCCTTCTCATTACTTGCCCCATTTACTTTCCTTAGATTCAAACTTTGGATAGATTGATCCATATCTGGACTTTAGGCAAGATAATCTGAGAAATAGGTTAAAACACAAAATAAATGTTACTGTTATCTGTGCTTTGCCAAATTATGGAGAAGGAGCAAAATTTATTCAGACTTACAGCCTTGTAAGTGAGAGGTTTATTATGCCATTAAAACATGGGAAATTAGAAGGGTTTTGGGAGGGAACATAATATGTTTTAGATCATATCATGGAAGGTCAAATGGTTGTAGTTCGCCCAGGAGACATATCTTGACTACAGATAGAAAAAAATGTCTAGACATTGAAGAAAAATTTTAAAAAATATAAATAAAAGTCATAAATGTTATCTCTAATTGAAGCCATAGAAAGAGCTGCAAATTACTGAAGAAGAGAGCTTGTAGAGAGAAAGATGGATTGTGAGACATGAACCTACATTAGAGACCAGAGAAATTGAAGATGACAGGGATTTGTAAAACTGTCGTGTGCAGTATTTGGTATTTAAGAATGTACTTGCAAGGACATCTTGGAGGATAACAAAGTTAAGAATAAGAAATGGACTAATAACAGGCCCCGCTGAAGAGGGAAAACTGAGGTAGTAGGAATATATGGCAACCAGGATTATTTTCCAAGATACACACTGAAGGCTCACTCTTTGTAAGTATCATCTATTTTCAGATTAACATTCTGCTTACTTACCATCTGAAAAGTACCTATGCTGCAAGTACCTATATAAATTTGTTGATTGGGTCTGAGATCACCTGTGGGAAGACAAAGTAAATGCAAGTTGAACATGTTTGTGGTCATTCAAATGCATTTTCATTTATAAAAGGGAATGGTAATTTTATTGTTGTGTGTATGAGGGATATAGTACTCAAATAAATGATTATCCTTGATGTATAAAAATATGTGCCTAATCTTGTAATCACTATAAATATTAGCTTAAATGGTTCTGACATAATCAATGTACATGGAATCCATAATGGTTTAAAAACAGTTTACATGGAAAAGATGTAGGGATTTAAATACAGAAAGTTTGACACATGTTAGAAACACCATGCTATGGATGAGAGATTGACTTGTACCATGTAGCTCAATAGGGTAGAACTAATAAAATGGATTTTCTCTACAGACCTTTATGAACAGGCTTGTGTTCTTTACTGGCCTTTAATGAAAAAAATCCTTAGCTTGGAGACCCGGATTCAAGTCCTAGTTGTATCCTTTGTTGAGTCCTTTTCCTTCTCTGAACTTTATTTTCTACTTGTAGAGAACTAAATATGAAGATCTTTGAGGATCATATAAAGAGTCTGGATTCCTATTCTGATGACAGTACCAACTCTGGGCTTATTTCTCATCCCTGCAGATGACAACCAGGTCTTTGCTCAGACCTAAAACAATGATAAGCCACTGGTGATCACTGTTTTTACTGGAACCCAAGAGGTGGTTGTGCCATGTCGGGTTACTTCTCCTGATGTCAATGTCAAGCTTCAGTTGGTAAGTTGAAATGTCTCAGAAAGGGGACTTGCTGCTCTCTAGAGCAATGGGCCCCAACTCTAGCACCATAGACTGGTACCAATTTGTGGCCTGTTAGGAACCAGACTGCACAGCAGGAGGTGAGTGGTGGCTGAGCAAGTGAAGATTTATCTGTATTTGCAGCCAATCCCCAGTGCTAGCATCACCACCTCAGCCCCAACCTTTGATTTTCAGGCATTAGATTCTCAACAGGAGCACCAGTCCCTGGTGCCAACCTAGATTATACATAAAGAGAGTAGTAAACTGTGTTTCATCCCATTTCAGTACTTTGCTCTAGCTGTGTCATGTCTGCCTCTTTGGAGCAGCACATAAGAAGCAGATGCTGCCATTTTTCCTTGGACCAGTGTCACCATAAGAGGGTTATACAAAGTAAGGGAAATGGAGATGGATGCTTAGATGTTTTGTAACATCCCATGTGAACTGTATGTAAATGCTATCCATTCTAGAGCTCTGAGGCCAGAGAGCTTGTTTTTTTTTTCTTAAATAGAGAGGAAGTAGTGGATAGTTTCAAAATATACACAAAGATAAGAGGAGATAGAGGTAAAACAATCCATCTAGCTTGATTTGTTAATTAATCTTGGTGATGAATGGAGTAACATATATCCCTTATAGATCGCCTTTATGCCCACCAAAGCCCTCAGCATCCATAGTTGTACAATATTATTAAACAAACTTTAAAATCATTTCATGTTATATCACCTCCTGTGGGCTACACATATAAACTGCTCTGTAAAAATTGATAAAACTGGCTTTATTATTTCCATTTTACATGTGAGGAATCTTAGGCTTGGAGAAAAGGAAGAACATTCTTATGCTCTATATTTCATAAGGATTGGAGTCAAGAGTAAAAATCAAGTGTTCTGGTTCCCTATCCAGTGTTCCAGCTATTAATTACCCTTGCCTTCAGGGTGGAAGGCAACCTATGCTCCTCTTCTGTCTGCACTGTTCATCTGCTCCCAAGCTCTTTCTCATTTTCTTGTTAGGAAAAATCTGTAAACCTCCAACAGCAGCAGAAAGATCCTCTCATTCTCTTTTCATAGAGGAAGTGTCAGCATTTCCCCAATGCCTTCTGTCAGTACGCTGTGAAATTAAGAGGTGGGTCAGGCAGGAAATTGTGTCTGGCAGCAGTGATGTGGAATAAGAAGGCACACAAGCCCATGGGCAGAAGAGTTTAAGTTCTAACAAGTTCCACAAGACATTGGAGTTATTAGCTACTCCCTGAAGACACACTATCTTTGATTGGTAATCCTCTTCTTCCAAGGTTTACCTGCCCTAAGGTTGTTAGAGAATCCATTGTATTCTCAGGGGAGCAGTCCTCAGCATCATGCTGAGTCCTCCATCCACTGAACCACCAGCTCCAACATCTTTCCTGGGATATTCAATCAGCTCTTTCTGAAGGGAAAATGGTGGTGTTCCTTATCTTTGGGACTTGGTCCCAAAAGAAGCAGTGGTGTGTGGGAATGGGTGAAACAGAGAGGATGCAGTATGCTACAGAGTTTATGTGCTTGGGCGGTCACCTCATTCTTCTTCTACCTAGTATGCAGGGAGGGTGGCCTGAATCCACCCACCAGGCCTCCTTTTCCTCCTCCACAGGCTAGTCTCTGGTGAGGCTTGGAGTCACTGTGTCTCCTTCTTCTGCCAAAAGGAAGCACTAGGTGGGGATGCAACTGACCTGACTAATTTCTAAACATCCTTTTCTAAAATTTAAACCCCACTAGGCAGCCAATCTACCTCCAGAGGATGTGCCTGGGTATGGGCATAAAGGCATAACAGGATTTTATTTTTTTCTGAGGCCTTAGCTGCTGTTTTGCTAAGATTTAATAATCAGAGTAGGCAATTTCATAGCATCCAGAAATCTTCTTCTTTCACTCAAAGAGAGTTCAAAGACACTAACCTACAATGTTCTACATTCTTTTACAATCTGCCAACATTTTCCACAGTTCAAGTTAGCTTCTTTATTACCACTTATTTTTTTAAATCCATTTACATATGCCATTTAAAGAGCTATAGGCAAGTCAATAGTGTATTCAAGGAAGTGTACCCATAGGTAACAGTAAGTAAAGCCAAATTCATGAAGGAGGACAACAGAACTCATCCTGAGGTTCAACTCAATTTAATTTTCTTCAGTCCAACACATTTAACAAGTCTACTCTGTGCAAGTACTGTCCAAACATAATAATAGCAAATTATCATGTTTAGAAGCATAGAAATGTATTCTCTAAATTCTCTCACTGGTCTAGAGGCCAGAAATATTAAAACAAGGTGTTTTCAGAGACATGCTCCCTCTAAAGTTTTCCAGGAGAGAATCTTTCCTGGTCTCTTTCACATTTGGTGGCTTCACAATATTCCTTGGCTTGTGGCTGCATAATACTAATTACTGTTTGTCTTTCATGGCCTTCTCCTTGTTTCTATATTTGTATTCTCTTCGTCTGTCTCTCATAAGGACATATATCATTGGACTCAGGGTCTACCCTACTCCAGGATGATCTCATCTCAAGATCCTAAAGTTAATTATATTTGCAAATATTTCTTTATAAATAACATCTCATTCACAAGTTCAAGTAGATATATCTCAGGGAGTAGTCATTTAACCTACTATAGGGCATTACCAGTGTCATGCACTCTGCTGAGAGCTTTACTTGCACAATTGTATTTAATATCCACAATTGATGTTTTCGGGGGTTCAATTCTTGCCTTCCAGTAGTATAGTAATCAGTGTGCATGTGTGTTGGAAGAATACTTCATACTGTACTAAAATGTGTTTGTTTGACTCAATGCTACATTATATGTCTGTAATGTACAGACACAATGAGAATGCAGAGGAGAAAAAGACTACTTGTATGAGGCAGTCTTAACTGGACAGCTGAGCTGGTGACAAGCTGAGTCCTGATAAATAAGTCAAAGCACCTTAGGTAGATAACTGGGCAAAGAACACAAATAGTGTTATGAAAACATGAAAGAATAGCCAAAATTATTGGTTGACAGTTACAGACATCCAACCAAACCTAACACACCAGGATTGGTTAGGTAAAATGGAAATGTATTTCAAAAGGAAGAGTATGGTTGAACTCAAGGGTATTTGTTCATTAACAGCTCCTTCTTGAATACCCAGACCTGCTTCTTTCACAAAGGGGATGTGGACATCTACAGTGTATTAAATCTCCATTGCTAGAGCAGAACTGAGAAGCATTCTCTCTCTGACAACCAAATTAGAAAATAATCAACATAGAAGTGTTTTGATTGCCCTACTTAGAATCTAATACTCACTTCTAGACCAATCACTGTGACCAGGGAGGGAGGATTTGTATGAAAAGGACAGCTGCCATACAACCTACATAGTTAAAGCACATGTTTTTGTAGTGGTGAGAGGGATGTCAGGGAGAGTTAGTAGAAAGGGGTTGAGACAATAGTAAGGAAGGTCTTATTCTGAGCAATTGTGTCTAATATAGAAAATTAAGTGTCTAATATAATGCAAATCTCTAATTTAGGATGAAAGAGAAGGGGTAGGGCAGAACAGAGAGATTCTGGAGGTAGAATCTAATAGGGATTTTTAACCTTGCCGCTATTGACATGTGGTGTCAGATACTTCTTTGTTATGGGGCAGGTACTATCCTATGCGTTGTGGGATGTTTAAGAGCATTCCTGGCCTCTACATTAGAAGGCAGTATCAACCCCTCCCCCAGTTGTAAAGACCAAAAATGTTTCCAGACATTGTAAAATGTTCCTTGGGGAGCAAAATCCCTCCCCTACCCTTCACTGAGAACCACTAATCTACAAGATTAATTAAGTGAATGAATTGCTTTCTTGGGACTGATGCTTTACCTCATCAAATGGAAAAAAGAATTAAGACAGAGTCTTCATTTTACCTCTGCAATTAGAATGTGGATTATTTTAGTATTCCACTGAATTCTGAATTTCTGCATAAGCATGCAATAAACTCAAAGTTTTTTGACTCTCCTCAATTATTGGGTTCAGTTACTTTTTCAGCTGTTTGTTTGTTTTGCGATTTATCACCTATGTTATTTGTGTTTTCCTTATTTCATGCTAGTGTTTTTTTTTTTTTTTTTAATTTTTCAGTTTCTCTGAAAACCCTAGTATCTAATAGTTAAGTACATTAGGTTATGCTGAAATTACTAATGATGTAAGGGCTTCCCAAAAGCTTCTGGTGAAAAGTGATTTTTGAAAAAATGATTTTAAGTATTTTAATTAGAGTTAATAATTAAGGAGTTAAAAACATTAAACTAAAAATAAATGTGGTAAAATTTAACCCTAAGTTTTATGTTTTAGATAAAGGGTGATGATCTTTTTGAGGTTAAGGATAAGAAGGCTCTGAGTAGATTCTGTTGGGTAAGAATAAGACAACTGAACTAGGAGTCAAAAAGAGAACTCAGTGTTGGAAGAAACCTTGGAGCCTAATTTCCCACTGATGCAAAACTTATTTTACAACATCCTGGACAAATAACTACCCAGCTCTCTTCAATGCTTCAGTGACAGTGTCCAACTTCTGATTGAGCCAAAATATGCATCACTCTCATTTCCACTCATTGGTCATCATTTTACCCTCTGAAGTTATATCCAAAAGTTTAATTCTTTTTCCAGTTCACAAGTAAGAGTTCTTCAAATACTAGAAAAAACGCTACCCCACCCCCAACCAATGACCAACCCTACTTACCACTTTCCATTCTTAAATGTTTTCTTTGCTGGGCTAAAAGTAACTTGTTTCTTAAGCTATTCTTTTATATTACAAGGCTCCCAGTACCTTCATTGTTCTGATTATCCTCCTCTGACTCTGCTTCAGTTTTGTAAAGATCTTCCTTAAAATATAGTGTCCATTTTCATACATCACTGGATGTTAGTATTTTCTTGCTGTGAAAGACTTTGGCAAGACATATTAGGTACGTGGAAATGCTTATACCCTTTAACCCAGTAATTATGCATCCAAGGATCTTGTTTGGTGAATAAGCAGAGACTTAACATGGAGATATTCATTGCCACATTATTTAAATAACAAAACCAAAAATTATTATAAACCATGAATAATAACTAACAAATAAAATGGTTAAATAATAAAATAACTATATTATAGCACCATTAAAATTACGTTTATGAAGTTTTTAATAATATGAAAACATGCTAAATGATATAAAATAGAAAGAACAGGATAAATTGTGTTTATACTGTAAGTACAGTTTATGTGACAATGTTTACATACATAGAGAAAATAACTGCAAATAAATATGTGTCATTGTTCCCAGTCGCTATTTCTGGTTACAGGTCATTATTATTATTTTTTCTTTACTTTCTTCAACATTTTGTTAGTATTACTTTTAAGTTCGCCAAAGGAAGATTTAATAATTCAGATCTGTTTGGAAACCACTAGCTGAGAGTAAGCATTCAGTCTGTGCTGTTTGCATCTGGATCTCTAGTGCCCAAACAGAGTAGACAATATTAAATATTGAATGTTTGATTGAATGAAAGTACCCGCTACAAATAGACTTCACGTAAGCCACTAAGTTCCTTAAGGTCTCTTTCATATGTCCTTACCAGAAGCAGAAAGAGCTATCCACAATGATACAATGTCAGTAAATATCAGAGCCCCTGATGAGTAAATTTGGAACCTGGGAACATAACAGCTCCATTTCCCTCACATATCTTAAACAGAAGGCCCAATGAATCTTAGCATAGGATTTTTGGCTCTAAACATCTCCAACAGAAGAGATATAAACCTCAATATTCAATCTAATAATAGGAAATAAGTTGGACAAGGTATCCCCTATAAACGTCATCCATAAAACAAGAGTAATATTAATACCTACCTCATAGTGTTGTGAGGATTAAATGAGCTAATACTGCACCTGGCACATAGTAAGTGTTGTGTAAATGTTTAGTACTATAATTATTATTTGTTGAGTATCTACTCTGAGCCCAGAATTGTGCTCGTTTCTCAGGAGAAAACAAAGGTTAACTAGCACAAACTCAGTCCAGAAGCTTGGGCCAGTTTGAGTAGGACAGGTCACTCCACTCTTGTGGCTTCAAAGCAGATGACTTGGGTATGATACTGAGAGCTGGTGATAACTTTACATTTATGTCTTCCTATGTCCTCTTTTCCTTGTCCCACAGTTGCATTCTGCCACATTCACCTATGCAAGCCAAGACTGGGATCCCCGGAAAGGCTTCACTGTGATCCAACCTTCCTACCATTTCTATAGCAGCATGCTCCAGTGCATTGCCGAAGTTAATGGGAAGACACACAGGTCATTCTATCTCCCACAGCGTTTGGGTATGTGACCTTGTGATTTTAGGTTAGGAAATGGGATCCAGCTGTTTCTGAGAATTATTTCTTATTTGTATAAACCGTACTCCAGCTATAATCTCTTACATGTCAGGAATTCTAAGTTTTTCATTTTAAGAACTTTATGTATGTCAGTAAATAATGCCCAGTTTTGGACTGTTTCCAGTTGCCTGATCAGTTGTCCCATAAAATCAATAGTTTGGCAGTGCCTAGCAATAAAAACTCAGCTATTATAAGGTTGTCCTTATAAAACTATGAAGCAATATCATATGTTGTGGCTAAATAATAGACATCTTAGAGCTCTATGTTACTGTTGCCTTTGTATAGAAGTGAAGGTGGGCTTCTAACTCAGGGAAGACTCCTTGCTCAGAGAATTCAGAAATGTGGTAAAATTAACCACAGAAGGGCTTTATGGTCTTAGATAAGTAGGAAAAACTTCCTGTTGGAGAGGTTATTAAACTGATTATAAGATTTCCTAACCAGGATTGTAGAATCCTTTTCACTGAAAAGCCTCAAGAACTAGAAAGGTAATCCCTACTACTAACACCAAACCTTTTGTTATATAGTTTAAATAAAATATTATCTATCAGTTTCTGAAAAATGGAACCTTCTGGTTTGGTTTTGAGTCTATGTTTTCCATCTAAGAAATGGAATAAGGAATTGAGAATTCTAAGAATTACTCCATAATCAAGATTTTTGTATCCTACCTTCTTTGTCAATATCATTATGCCATTCTATCTATTTTCCAGAAATGAAGAGAGAAAATATCTCCATCAGATACAACCACCAGAGACTTCTAATGGGAGACACTCTTTTCCTGCAATGTGTTGCAGAGACCACATTCAATGGACGAATAAAACTGAACTGGGTGTTCAATCGGCAAGATGTAAGGACAATGCCCCTGCTCCAAATCTTTACAAATCTGCCCATATCCTTTCTCCCTGCCATTCCAACTCAGTTCCTACTCTGGGTCAAGAACCAGGCAACATGCGAATCAGATCAACAAAGTTGACTAATAAGCAGCTTCTGCATTTATGGAAGCCAGTCTCATAGGGAACTGGCATTTCACTTTTTGTACCATATCATGGTTCTTGAGTTACATATGTGATTTGATAGAAGTGCAGAAAAGTGTCAGCTCTTCATAGGGATTTTCTTTGGCTTCTCGACAAGTTAGGTACCTAGACATGCTCAATAATAGCAATTGAAATTATGTTCTTTTTTCTTTCCCATTCTACAGTCCAAGACAATACCCAGGTGTTGTGAAGTTAAAAGAAACTTGTACCAAGGCTCCCCGGTGTACAAAAGCTATAGTAACTTGACAATCTGGAATGTAACTATGGAAGACAAGGGTTTGTACATTTGCAAGGAAGACAACAACACTGCCTTGCAAGCCAACATCACCATTGTAGTGTACAGTACGTAAAACTTTTATTTCTGACTCTTCCCTAAGGACTAGCTTGCCTACTCTCTTCTCCCTATATGAAAGAAATCACTCAGACATATCTTCATTTTCTCTTGCAGTGCTATGGTCTCCAAGGCATACACTCCCAATGCTTTGGTTCTTAAATAAGAAAAGGTAGCAAATGTCAGTCAGCCTCTTTCCTGTTATTTCACTCTGGCATGGAAATTGCATGCTGGGAAGCACTGTGATCTAACTTATACACTTTTACATCTCGTTGACTAGTTATAGTTGTATATTTTAAGGATTTAGGGTAAAGTAGCTCATCAGTATTTTGGACCATGTAAAGACCAGATTCTTGAATCTCTATCTTCTTTGCCAATTTGTGGTGTGATCTTATACAACTTGCTGCACCTCCCAGATCTTCATTTTTCTCATTTATCATCATCATCATCATCATCATCAATCATCATCATCATCACCATTATTTACTCATAATCATAATATAAAGTTTAAGGGTGCCTCTTGCTTATTTTCTTTTCTGATATGATTGTAACCATAAATTGCTTAGTGGAAATAATTAAGTGAACTTCAATTTAACTCAATTACCTTGAGTTCATAGAGCTCTTTTCTTACAGACACATATACATACCTACACATATGCACAGATACACATATTACTCACACATGATTATACAAACACATTAATACCCATACACATACTAGCATAGTTATATAGACATACTTAATTTTTGCATGTACCTTTGAAAACCCTAAGCCACAAATACTAGTATCTATCCAAACATAAATACTTAAAAATACAAACACACATACACACTGGGTTTATTTTGCAGTAAAAATTTAATTATTTAAGCTCAATCCAATCCTCTGCAGCCTGGTTTATAAGGTAAACTTATAACTATACTTTACAGCTATACTTTAGTTCTCTCAACCTCTGGATTCTATATATCCACTTCAATCAGCTGGATTGCCTTCAGTTTCATGCAAAAGAAAACCTGACTAAAAATAGCTTAAACAATAATGACAATTATCTCGTGTAATAAGGAGTCTTAAGGTATATGGTTCCAGGGCTGATTGACTTAGTGGGTCATCAATGTATTCCAGAAACCAGGTTCCTTCCCCTGTTTTATTCTACTACTCTCATTATCTTCAAAGTGCCTCTCATGCTGCCACAGTCCCAGATCCCATATGATAATGTAGTGTCTTAGAGACAGGGAAAAGTGAAAATCCCGTGACTTGTCTCTTTTTAAGAGTTTAGAAGATCTTTCCAGAAGTCTCCTAGCTAATTTCCCCTTTTGTTTCATTCTTCAGAAATACATTACCTGCCCATGTCTAAATAATCACCTGGTAAAGAATAAGACCAACACGATTGGCTTAATTAGGTGGTTCTCATCTCATGAGCAGTACTATCTCTTAGGGGTATTGGAAATGCATGAGGGATTTTTTTTTTTGGTCAAAATGACTGGAGGCTATTACTGACATTGATTGGACAAAGTTTATTATAATAAGTAAGCTCTATTGCTTACTAAAGGATTATAAACATCTTTCAAAGTTCAGGACAGTATCGCAAAACAAAGAATTATCCCTTTGAAAATGCTAATAGCGCATCCCTCCAATCCACATTGAGAAACACCAGCTTATGACAATCAAGATTGGCTCTGCCAGGCAGGGGAGGATGTGACCGCTAATAGGAAGTGTGAGCACAATTGAGATTCAGTTATATCTTCTTCCTCGAACTTCATCCCTGTTCTACTTCCAGAAAAATCATTCCTTAATGTGAGCTACAAGAGAAGACGCACTTATGAGGTGACAGCTGGGCAAAATATTCTCAAAATGGGAATAAGAGTGGATGCTTTTCCTCGCCCCAATGTGACCTGGTAAGTAGAGACTTCTTTCCTGGGTGTTTCTATTATCTAGATTATCTTAACCCCTTCCTTAAGACCTGCTCCTTTGTCATATAGCAGACCTTGGACTAGGTACTGCAGATTCAGATATATACTCTAACCTTAATCCTACTTTCAGGGAACTCACAGCTTCAGAAACTAATGCTTCATCTCCTTCTCCACAGGTTTCTTTGCTTGTTTTCTCTTTCCTTTCTCAGTCTCTCATGCATTTGAGAGGAAAAAAAAAGTTTTATACTCTGAAAAGAGGGGAGGAGATAAGGCTGGGAAAGTAGCCAAAACCATTGTAGAATTTCACAAACTCAGATTTGGAAGGAGTCTTGAAGGTGATCTTACCCAGTATAACAGAGATCCTTGAATGTCAGGGTAAGAAGTGATAAGGCAGAAAAAATATTGGCTTTTGAGCCAAACTTGTGTCCCAATTCCAGTTCATCAAATTACCAAGCAAGTTACTTGAACTCTCTAAGTTTCAATTTCTTCATCTATAAAATCTGGGTGATAATATCCTATACTATAGAATTGTTCTGAGGAGTAAATGACAAATTATTGTTGTTTTTAAAAATCTTTATTGCCTATTAAAGTAGGCAGTTAGAGAATAATCAAAGGCTCTGGAGTCAGGAGTGATAAAATTGAAGTTAAGCTTTAGTAAGATTAATGTGGCCTTATGTGGTTTGGAATAGAAGAAGACTGGAGAAATAGCTACTGGTTTAGGGAATTACAGCAATAGTTCATGTGAGATATAATATGAGCCTATATAATTAGAAGATAATGAGAATATAAGGAGAAATAGATTTGGGAAACATTTCAGAAGTAGAATCTTCAAGATTCAGTATCCAATTATATGTATGAATCAATTCCCAAGGATCTGAAGTACTTCACATTTTTCAAGTTTGGTGGAATGTGAGATTTGTGTTGTTATAGACAGTCTGGACTTCATCAGGATGAAAAGGTAGTATAAAGGTAACAGGAAAGGAACACCATGATGAGATCATTTAGAGATAGTCAAGGAACATCTAGAAGTATGAGTCTAAAGCTAGATGTTGAAGCTATAAATTGAGGAACCATCCACTAGGAGTGAATAAATGCACCTAGGCTGTGCACAGAGAGAAAAGAGCCCAAAGGCAGGATCCCAAAGCAGATTTATATTGGGGATATTTATAAGCATTTATTATGCTACTAATGTGAATTACTGATATTTACACAACACCCTCGATGTATTTGGATCAATAGCAACTCCTAAAATTTCTTAGCCAAAGCTCCCTCCCTCTCATTTTGTCTGCTGAAGTATTTTAAGTGCTTGTTCTGTAGGACGTACATATTTAAGGGTGGGGGAATGGAAGAAAAGTCTGTGAAGAAGAGAGAGAAACAATGATTAGAATAGTGTCCCAGAGGCTAATAGAGGAAGACTTGGTCCCTAAGGTCAAACACTTTAGAATATCTGGGGGTTATGAATGCTGAGGGAAGGCCATTCATTGGCGGTGATAATTAAGGCATTGATAGTGAACTTGGAGAATATGATCTTGAAAGAGTTTCAGGGATGAAAATCTGAGTCTAAAATGTTAATGAATGGATGGAAAGCGAAGAAGTGGTAGCATGAGTAAAGGAACTTTCCAAAAGTTTTGACTATTAAAGAAAAAGGAAGGGACAAATTTAATCTTTTACTATCACTATAGCTGTACTAAGGTGCTTCAGCCTGGGAATTTTATGGAAAAGATTCCATTGTTTTGTCTCTCCTTGCTGATCATGATGAAGCATAATCAAAATGCCCCTCAGGTAGAAAGCTGGATTATCTAGAGGACTGCATTGTACTAACCATACCTTCTCCATGACTCACAGGTTCAAAGATGGAAAGCTACTCCCAATAAACCATACCTTTCAGCCTGACCCTCTTAAATACAAACTCACAATCCTGGAAGTGAATGTAAAGCATACTGGGAACTACACTTTTGCTCTGAGCAACACCAAGCATGGCCTCTACAAAAACCTCACTATACAACTGATTGTCAATGGTGAGTTGTTGGGATTCATGCAACAGTTCCAGATTCCTGTCTCTATTTTGTTAGAATAAAATTCAAAGCAGGGATATGATAGGAACTACCTAGCTATGCAGAGACAGGGCTTTCGGAGGTGCTTTTTGGTCACCAGAAGTTTGCTGATTAGACCTCTATGCTGACAGAATTTTCAGAGCTGTGATGAAATTCATCTCCTGTAATTTTTTTTCTGATACCAGAGATACTTAAAAATTGGTCTCTTCTTATTTAGAAAGTGTAATTTGAAGTGGGAAGAGCCAAAACTCCATCTCGGTAACTGTTTCTGTACATTAAAGGGCTGGAAGGAGAGGATTACATTGTCTTCCATGGCTTTTCCTAGATAAACAACAGGTGATTTCCCTTAGAAGTAGAAGAAAATGATATCACACATTCTGCGTGCAGCCAGCACTGTCTGCCTTATAAGATCCTTACCCTAGTTTTATCTAGTGCTTTGACAGCCAATGTAACTTAGATAGTCTCTTCCCCAAACCAATGTTTTATTCTAGTTTCTATGCCTCTGCATTGTCTTCCAGCATAAAGGTCTCCAGCTAGTATGTGAAGCCTAGCTTACCTTTCACCTAGATGTTGGGCTTCTGATAAGGATGTGGGAAGTGAAAAATAAGAGCCCATGAAAAATAAGAGCCATTTGTGGATGGAGCAGTCCTTTCTTTATTTTTGTCTTGATTCATCAGAGAGAGCAGAATAAGGAGAAGCCAGCTGCTGGATCCTTATTTAGCTCAATGACAATGCCTCTGCATCCTTTTTTCTCAACACCAATGCTTTGGAAAGGAACAGAAGTTGAGGGTTGGAGGGAAGCTTCCTAGACTCTTATCTAGCATCTTTTTGTTGTGTAACTCATAAGGTTTTCTATGTTATTTATTTATCCTTTGGTTACCTATGCATGTTTCCTAGATTACTTGAGGCCTTCCAATATCAAAAAGAGTAGGCTAATTTAAAAAATTAAAAATAGCTACCATCACTATCCCTATCACTACCATAATTGCATGGTTAGGTAATTTCCAGTCTGGACACTGGCGTAAGCCCTTGGTGGTTTTATGACATCTCTGCTAGTCTCTCAATTAAGGCTTATCACTTGTCACCCTGGCAGTCAGGTGGGCATATAATGAAGAAACGGTTAGGCTTAGAATCTATTATCAAACCTAGATTCTCTGATTCAAGCCCTTACTGACCACGTAACTTTAGGCAATTTACTTTACTTTTATGGTCCTCTGTTTTATCATATTTAAAATAAGCACCATACCTGCCTTCCAGGGCTATCATTAAAATGACATGAAGTGAAGAAAGTACCATCCTTTGCTGCCATTTTTCCTTATCTTTTATCAGAGTCTTCTTCCAAAATTGTTGACCATTACTATGTAAAGAGGATATCTTAGGCACCCTAGCTCCCAAGAAATAATTTCTAATCAAGTGAAGTGTCTAAATGCAGATTACAGTCTACTCCAACTAGTCAAATAAAGGGCAACACCAAACATAGAGCAAAATTCCTCATCCCTACCCACCACTATCGCTTTCTCTATGTCCCCTCTGTTGTAAAACTACTCTTTGACTTGAGATTTCACCAGTAGACTATGTGAAAAGGAAGGGAAGAAGATAATAAAACCTAGTAACATCTTCCATCCATCCTGGGGTTGTCTGGTCAAGAGCCACATAATTTATGTTTTCTCAAGATCATGTTGCCTGTTTTTTTTTTTCTCTTATGCTTCCAATTAATGCCTTACTGATATCACCTTATTGATAAACTCAATTCAGAATTTTCAGGACCAATATCTATATCTATATCTATATCTATATCTAATCTATATCTATATCTATCTATCTATCTATCTATCTATCTATCTATCTATCTATCTATATATATATATATATATATATATATATATATATATCTTACCACAGCCCACACTGGCCTTGGCAGATAGGGAACTAAGGAACTGGCCACCAGCTGTCATCTCTTTCCATATGTCCCTACAGAATGGTCTGATTAAGATCTGTTTTCTCCTCTTACCACAGCCTACACTGGCCTTTTGCATCCCACTGATGGTCAAAGAGATAGTTTATCTGAAGGCACAGGGGTTAGGGGGAGGCATAAGCCTGCAGTCTCTGTATTGGCTCTTTACACTACCTCCTGCCTCCCTGAAAATAAATCTGTAGTCCACTGTCTGGTTCTTAAAGACTTGGATAGTGAGTCTGATTTAAGTACCCATATAGAAAGAGATGCATAGCCCTGTGGTAGGCCAATAGGATACATTATTAAAGAATAACTATGGGTTCTCTTTTTTCAACCTGCATATACTCTAGTAGAAAAAATAGAAAAGCAGCATAGCAGCACAGGCTAGCAGAAATAGCCCACCATCCCAAGTGGGAAAATTGCTCCAAATAAAAAACTAGGAAATAGAGGTCAAGAGGAAACAGTTAACCCACTTAGGGTCGCCTACCTAGTTCAAAGCATAAGGTCATCTAATTCAATGCCATTATCTTGTTAATTTTAAAGATGAAGAAAAAACTGAGGCCCAGAGTGAGGAAGTGACTTATCTAAGGTCTCATATAGTATGTTAGAAAGCAGCCAAAACTTGAATATAAGCCTTTTGTATTAGTTAAGTTATAGATTTGGCTGCTGTTTTAGAGACTCCAAATAATGATGATTGGACTTATTGTGGTGATCATTTCACAGAGTATACGAATATCAAATCATTATGTTAGACAACTTAAACTAATATGTCATATGTCAATTGTATCTCAATAAAAAAATTAACAATATTAATATAACAAAGTAAATAGAATAATAATCTCTTAAATATGTTTAAATATATGAAGACACATAAAATTTAAAAAATAACAAGAACATGACTTAAGTAAGATAGTACATAACCACGCTGGTCAATGATTCGGTATCCCTGTTGCTCTACTATCCTTAAAATGTTGTTCTCATCCGTATGGTCTGAGATAGCTTTTCTCCCACCAAGTAGGGAAAGAGAACACACGCTCTACCATTTAAGAACATGACAGGGAATTTTCACACACACCAGAACTTATTCACATGGTCACTTTAGCTGCTAAGAAGAATAGGAAGCATAGTCTGTAAATAAGCAGTCATAATCTCAGTTATAAAATCTATTACTGTGGATGAAAGGGAAAAAATAAGGTAAAAACAAGCGATGTCTGTCAAACATACTGTTGCACAAGTATAGTTCAGAGATAAAGCCCTAACTTGGTCTTTATGCTTTTGTCTTTTGCTGTAGTACTTTTGATTAACACTTATATTAGCTTCAGATCTGGACAAGTTTGTGGTCATATCCCTAGCCTCAGTGTCTCATGGCAAGGTATCAAATAACAGGTAATACTGTGTTTAGTTGTCTATGCTCATTAGGGTGACCCTATAGACCTACAGTCTTGAGAAAGAGGCATTAGCAGGGCTGGGGAGCATAGGTGCTCTCCTCAATAGCTACAGCCTCTATAGCTAACTGATCCCACACCCATATTTGAAGGAGATAAAGTGATTGCAAATTTAGCAGCTCAGTCCAGAAATGTCTCCGTCTATACTTTTGACTGCCCTGACTGTCATAGGAACCATTAAACCATAGGCTGACCCATGGTTTCTGAGTTTCTCCTGAATAGCTCTTGGTGTCTTGAGAAGCAAGACTGAGATAAGTGGCCTTGCTGAGAGGAGCAGTAGAGGGAGAGAGAAAGGGAGGGACGGGATTGGCTCCATTCCCAGCTAGGAAGCTATGGAAATTCCTGTTGAAGGGTCTGTGAAGATGGTCTCCCAACATCCCTAACATCTGCGCTTGCTCTACCCAGCCACTTAGGGTCCTCTAAGAAAACATCTTAACATGATATTCAGAATACTTTTAAATCAGCTCATTTTGCATGAGCTTTTCCATAGCCCAACAATCTCCCTAAGAGCAGATCACCCTCCAGAAGATCTCTATGAAATGCCAGGACAATGTGAAACCATTGATTTGTACTAGCAGTAATTAGAATATGACATAATGGAAAGGAACATTCGCAAAGACATATTAGCCTTACTCTCAAATCAAAATGTTCCAAATTCTCTCACTTCCATAGTCTCTACATCTGTAGAATGGGTGTAATAATAGTACATAACCTTAGATGCCTTTCTCTCTAGTATATGTCCATTCTGGAAAAATAAAACTCTACCTATCTTGTATGACCCTGAAAGGAAGAAACTGAAAATTAAATGGAGTTAATGTCTGACTATAAGGAAAAAATGTGATTTTAAACAATAACACTTTTATTTCAAACTATGTTACAAAGCTATGATAATTTAAAAAAAAACAGTATGGCAATGGCATAAAAACAGACATATTTATCAGTGAAAGAGAAAAGAGAGCCCAGAAATAAACCCACACATGTATGGTCAATTAATCTATGACAAAGGAGTCAAGAATATACATTGAGAAAGGACAATCTCATCCATATATGGTATTGGGAAAACTGGACAACCACATGCAAAAGACTGAAACTGAACCATTATCTTATACCACACACAAAAATTACCTCAAAATGGATTAAAAACTTGAATGTAAAACCTGAAACCATAAAACTCCTAGAAGAAAATATAGGAGGTAAGCTCCTTGATATCTATCTTGTCAATGATTTTGTGAACCCGACTCCAAAGGCAAGGGAAACAAAAGTAAAAATAAACAAATGAGACAACACAAGACAAACAAAAGAAAAGCTTCTGCACAGTGAAGCACAGTGAAGGAAACAATCAACAAAATGAAGAAGCAATCTATTGAATGTGTGGAGATATTTGCAAACTATATATTTGATATAAAGTAACTATAAAAATATATAGAAACTCATATAACTCAATAACAACAACAAAACAATTTGATTTAAAAACGTGAAAAGGATCTGAATAGATTTTTTTCTAAAGAAGACATGCAATTGGCTAATAGGCACATGAAAAGATGTTCAGCATCACCAATTATCAGGGAAATGCAAATCAAAAACACAATGAACTACCATTTCACAACTATCAGAATGGCTCTTATAAAGACAAGAAATAACAAATGTTGGTGAGGATGTGGAGAAAATGGAGCCCTTGTGTACTGTTGGTGGAAATGTAAATTGGACAAACACACTAGAATACTAATCTGCCATAAAAAAGATGAAATAGTGCTACTTGTGACAACATGGATGGATCTTGTTGGTATTGTGCTAAGTTAAATACATCAGACAGAAAAGGACAAATACCATGATTTTATTTATATGTGGAATATAAAAACTTAACAAATGAAAAAAAAACAAAATAAAACAAAGCAATAGTTATAAATAAAACAAATTGGTAGTTGCCAGAGGGATGGGGTGTTGGGAGGTAGGCAAAGAGTGTGAAGGGTATCAAGAGGTACATACTCCTAATTATAAAATGAGCAAACCATAGGGATGCAATGAACATCATGGGGACTAGAATTAATGATATTTTATTATCTTTGTATGGTGATAAATGATAACTAGACTTGTGGTGATCATTTTACAATATATACAAATGTTGAATCATACCATATACTTAAAACTAATATAATAGTGTACATCAATTTAAAACAAAACAACAACAAAACAATAAAATTTTTGAACTGTGTAATAGCTGTCCTTGTGAGACAATGAAGATCCTGCATACAGAGGCAAGACAACTACTTGGTAAAGATGGAATAAGAAGCACTTTGGTATCTAATGTCCTTTAAAGCCCTGATAATCTTGATATTGTCTTCTAACACAGATTATAAAAATAGCACAGATTCATTGGCTATGTGTATTCAGTGTTAAACCTAGAGCTAATTGCTAAACATAGTTTTTAGTACCAGTATCTTGAATGTCTGTGGCCTGGTCCTTGTCAGTTAGGGAAGTATAGGACTCAAAAGTGGGACCAAATACTGCCTCTCTCTCAGCCTTAGTGGTCTTTCCTGGTCCCTTACCATTCCTACTTCTGACATTCAGAACCAAAGAGCAAGAAGCCATTTCCAGGGTAGATCACAGAATGAAGGAAAAATAAACCTCACTTATTCTTTCCTTCTGAACATGTCTCCTCAGCCAAAATACAGACTGGGACACCGCATTGTTTTCCACTTCCTAAGTCAGTTGAACACTTACTTGTTTTCCTGGGGGAAATAACCAGAGAAAACAAACACAAAATAAAACAAAACAAAATCCATCATTAAGTCAGTCTTCTCCCCCACTCGTTCTCTATATGAGTTATTTAGGACAAATTCAAATCCAAGTCAAGGCCAGGCCAGTTTGCAGTTCCATTTGGCTGTTCCCATCTCTCAGTTATTTGCTCCCTATATCTAATTAGTGCCAGAATTTTCTTTGGGTTACTGAGAAGTCTGAAAAAGAAGGGTGGGGCCAGGAAGTTTTTTTTTTTTGGAATTAGCAGTTTACCTTTTGAAAGCTGTACCTGTTCTCTCAGTGTTATACTTAGCTAAAGAGAGGCAAGCAGCTATCATAACACCTTGTTGGAATGACTCCTTTAGGCTCAAATGGAGCCAGAGGAGCTGTCTGATAAGTGGATGAATGCTGAGAAGAACTTTGTTAGAAGACATGGGCAAAGAGGGCTTGCTCTTTTCTCCCTGAAATTGACATAGAATCCATGTGTACTTGGGACCCAGAGCCTTACCTTTCAGGCAGACCTCAGGGCTCCACTGCTAGTTATTTCATGCAGACAAATGTACATAGGCTGTTTCAATTGCCCTGGAAGTAGACAGGCAAGATGAAGGGCCAAGAGAATAAGAGCACAAGGATTTTGCCAAAAGTCCTAAGTATGTATCTTGACTATTTTTTTTTTAAACTCCAACTTCTTTTCCCTCTCTTTCTCCTTTTCCCTCTTCCTCTCCCTCTCCCATAACTTGGGAGAGAAGCAGCAGAAATAACAGGATTCTTCTTTCCTTTACTCAAAAAAAAATCAATTAATCAAATGTTTTTGAGCTACCTACTATTTTCCAGATACTATTTTAGACACTTGAGTTGTTGAAGAAGTAAACAGACAAAAATTCTGGCCTTCATGAAACTTACAGAATGGTGTAGCTAGAAAAACAAAACTAATAAATACATATTATATCAAGTGGTATAGTACTCATAAGTACTACAGATAAGTAGAAATCAATAGCAAGGGGCTAGTAGAGAATGATGAGAAGAGAGTGCCATTTTATGTACTTTATTTTCTTCTGAATCTTTGGGTTATTTACCACCTAGATAGTTAAATCAGTTTGAATTCAGGTCATTATAGAGACAAATAGGTAGAAAGATAGGTGTCAGTTGACCAAAGGAAAGTTGTTGACTGGGTTAGGCTTTAGGCATTTTACTGTTGAATTATTCACTTCCTTGTCATAATTTAAAAAAAAAAACTCCACAAAATTATAAATTGCTACTGGTAACCCAGGACATTCTTTCCCCTGAGGTCACCTGACCCAACAGCCTTATTTTTATTCATTCATTCATTCATTCATTCATTCATTTATCTGTTTATTAAAGTAGTTGGAATGCAATATTATATTAGTTTCAGGTATATAACATAGTGATTTGACATTTATATACCTTACAATATGATCACCATAAAAATTCTAGTATCCATCTATCACTGTACAAAGTTATTATGATATTGACTATATTCCATGTGCTATACCATAACATCCTTGGGAATTAATTATTTTATAACTGAAAATTTATACCTGTATTCCATTTCACCTTCTCCACTCATACCCTTAACCTCCTTTACTCTGGCAACCATCAATTTGTTCTCTGTATCTACGAATCTGTTTCTAACAGCGCTCTTTATAAAATTATAGATGATGAAGGAATGGCCAAAGTCACTAAGTTAGCTAATGCAGCGGTCCCAACATTTTTGGCACCAGGGACAGGTGCTCCTATGAGAATTTAATGCCTGATGATCTGAGGTGGAGCTGAGGAGGTGATGCTAGCTTTGGGGAGCATCTGCAAATACAGATAAAGTTTCATTCGCTCACCTGCAACTCACCTCCTACTGTGTGGCAGGTTCCTAACAGGCCGCATACAGGTACTGGTTTGTGGGATGGGGTTAGGGACCTCTGAGCTAATGGAACAATCTGAGGCAGAGACCAAACTCAGGTGTTCCAGTTGTTTGGAGCTGTCTCACCAATTTTGAAATGTACTTTTTATAGTCATGTCTTATACTCTAAAATCAACCTAGTTGGCTGAATTTGGAAAACCCAGTTTTCCCTCCTGTGTGTCTCCTTTACTCTCACACAACTAATTGTTCACAACACTTCTGACACTAAATACATTCCCCCTCATCCCCACCAAGAAATTCTATGTGACACCAGCTAAGTGTCCTACAAGTTGGCTGAATCTGACACTATCCATCTGGAGATAGCATCAGATCCCACAGGTTAAGGGCTCAGTCTCAGGCAGCCCCCAATTCAGATGTCAATCACAAGTAATAGGTCTCCAGGTTATCCACAACTTCTGAGCAACTGGTCTAGAAATTGGAGCTTTCCATGATCCCCTCCTCAGGTTTAATTAATTTGTTAGAACGGTTCACAGAACTTGGGAAAACACTTATTTACATTTGCCAGTTTATTAACTGACATGATAAAGGGTACAGATGAACAGCAAGATAAAGAGTTACATGAAATGAGATGTGGGAGGGTACCTACTGAGTTAGGGTACATCATCCTCTCTGCATTCATATGTGTTCACCAACCTGAGACCTCTTTGAGCCTGATACTATTGGGATTTTATGTAGTCACGATCAATTATTAACTCCATTTCCAGCCCTCTACCCTCTCTGGCGGACGGGTGTGGGGGGTGAGGTTGAAAATTCTAAACTTCTAATATAGCTTGGTCTTTGAAGTGACCAGCCCTCATCCAAGAGCCATCCAGGATCCCACCCAGAGTTGCCAGACTAAAACAAAAAACACTTCTATCACCCAGGAAATTCCAAGAGATTTAGGAGCTCCATATCAAGAACAAGGGTTAAAGACCAAATATTAGAATAAAAGATATTCTTAATACTTTTATCGCTTAAGAATTTTAGGAGTGTTCTAATCTCACATTGGCCTTTGGACCTGGGACAAGTTACTGCTTAAGATGGTTAGATGCAGGTTATAGATGACTAGTGGCAGAGAGGGTGTTTTATTTTCATTTAAGAATGAGGTTATTTCCTTTTTATTTCTCACTTGCACATTATTGAAGAAAATTAAACCCTGACTGAAACCTTTGGTTGGGGGCCCTTGTGATTTGAAGAAACTCTCAACCACTCCTGTCAACTTGAAGTTCTAAATTTGGTTTCAGAAATTGCCTTCCTAGACATCTGAACAGAAAGAACACAATCTTACTCTTAATAGCTGAGTTTTTTTTTTTTTAATGGTGACATTGGTTAATTAAATCCAGTAAGTTTCAGCTGTACACTTTATGTTCACTCCCCATAGTTAGATTTCTTTCTGTCACCACATATTTGACCACTTTTACCCCATTTACCTCCCCCTTCCCCCTATCCTCTGGTAACACTAGTCTATAGTCCATGACTATGAGTCTCTGTTTGTTTGTCCTGTTCATTTATTGCTTTTAGGTTGATATCCCACATATAAGTGATATCATGTGATTTTCAACTTTTTCAGTCTGGCTTATTTTGCTTAACATGATTATCTCAAGGTCCATCCATGTTGTTGCAAATGGCAGTGTTTCACCTCTTTTTATGGTTGAGTAATATTCCACAGCTTCTTTATCTACTCATCTCTCATAGTACACTGGTTGCTTCCATTTCCTGTCCACTGTGAATAATGCTGCTATGAACATCAGTGTGCATATGGGTTTTCAAGTCTTTGTGCATATGTGCAGTGGGTTTTCAAGTATTTGGGGTAAATACCCAGTAGAGGGATTTCTAGATCATATGGTAGATCAATTCTTAGTTTCTGAGGAATCTCCATACTGTTTCCATAGCGGTTGTACCACTTTGCAATCCCACTAATCTATCCTCTTAAGGATCTGAACCTGAGGAGCATCATGAATCTTAGCAGTTTCTTGTCACTAGACAAGGGGAAGGCTGTCCTCTCAGCTTCCAGATCAGTCTATAAAGCACTTTTGTGCACAAGGTCTCATTTCACCCTCATAGCTATTCTGAAATGTGATTTTTATTCCTGTTCTTTTTAAAAACCCTAGGACATAGGTACTATTGTTATCCCAGTTCAAAGATGAGAAGATTTAGGCACAGAGAGGTTAAGCAACTTGCTCAAGGTCTAAAAGCAGGCCACTGACAGAGATAAGATTTTAACTTATGCAAAGGTTCCAGAGGTCATGCTCTCAAACATGGAAAACCCCAGTGATAAGTTCCAAAAATAGTGGTAGCCTGAACATGACCTAGGAGGCTCTTTCCAGTTGCTGTTCTGGAAGCCCCTGCCTTGCCACCAGGCTCAAGAAGTGCCTTGTTGAGTCTAGAAAAAAAAACACTTTCATTCACCATCTTAGATCGAGGTAAACTTGTCCTACTTTCTGAGCTCATCCTAGGGCATCTCAAGTCAATTTCCAAGCCGTTCTGATGAATTTTATATAAAATTTCTTGGAGCATGTCAGAGGACCTGACCGTAGACTTCAAAGGAAATGATAATTTGAGTTGGGATGCTCATGCCGTGGCTAAGAGGATGCTTGAGAATGAGACCACAGTTACCAGAAGACAGGATCCTGGCTTTGGATTTAGATAATTCTGATTCCAAACCCAAGCTCTGCCATTAACTGTGTGGCCTTTGTCAAGTCCACTGATCAGTCTGACTTGTTTTTACTGTTTCAAATGTGAATAACACTAACTACCTAATGAAATTATGAGGATTAAAAAAGATGATAAATGTAAAACACTTATTACAGGGCCTTGACACAAAGTAGTTGCACCAAAAACCTCTCTAGTCTCTGAGAATAAGAGAAAGCATGGCATAATCATGGAGCTTCACAGAGTTTTGGAATCTGGCATAATTCTTCTTCACTGATACCTAGCTGTGTGACCTTGAGCATATCTTTTAATTTAGAGCACCACTTTGCCTTTTCTTTGAAATAAAATTAACAACATTATCTCTTTGAATTGCTATGAGGATTGAATAAGTTTCTGCATTAAAACACCTGGCAAAGAGTAAGCTCTAAATGAGCACCAACCTCTTTTATTATGAATGAAGTGTCTATTTGAAATAATTATGCAGAAACTAACTTTCTGAGTTGTTTGGGACCTCTTTAACATGTTTGTGATTCAGAAAAATGATAAAATAATAGTGACAAAGAGGACAATTATCACTCCCGGGTGGCTGAGAATGCATTTAAAACAACAGGACCCACGGCTCTGAAATGAATAGATATTTGGTTCTGAGCTTTAACTGTCTACATGTAGCTCTTAAACCATTCTAAGGAAGCCAAGAATTTCTAAAGAAATAAAGGGACATTTGTACCAATATCCTTAAAGTAGTAGTACCTTGTTCATTACCTGGCATGGTATATAACACACAAGAGGCACTCAAAAAATGCTTATTGAATGGATAAGAATCCTTTAGACTCAAACAGCTACAAAAAGTCAGTGCTGAAAGAAAAACAATAACCATTTAGACTTAATTCACCTTCATTCTGGCATATTGGGTAACTGGAGTCTATGAGGAAAAGAGACTGACTCAAGGTCACACAGTGACCTAAACATATTTACCCTGTTACAAGACATGGCATATGCCTGCAGATTTGGATGTGTTTACAGTAAAGGGACTTAGAATCAATATATCCCTTGTCCTTGGAATTTAAATTACTGCTTGTATGAATCTAAATGTTCTAGACCCTTACATTGTAACCCTAGCCCTGTTAGACTTAATTTTCCACCTGTACTTTTCTGAGTCCAGCTTGATTATTTATTTTATTCATCCTTTCATCCTCTCATTCTCAAGTGTATTCATTCTCCACCAAATACCAATCAAGAGAAAATATTCTTAATTATTTCCACAATCACTTTGAAAGGGAACAAGTTCATTGTCCGATCCAGCATTGGAACTCAATATTCCAACCTTGTTTTTGACATGACAATCATATGTGCCTTCATTTCCAAGTCCTTAATACTGGAACCAAGAATACACTCAAAGGGGAGGGGTAAGCTCTAAGATCATGTTCATGAAAATTGAGGACAATACATGTTGATCCTGGAATTCATTTATTAGAGGAAATCCGCTGACTGTCCCTATTTTACTTGCTTCAAACAAAGGAAGGGGAGTAGAACAAGGAAATTGTTTGAAGGGGAGGAGGAACTTGACTCCAGACTGAGCCAGGAATTTCTAAGTAGTTATTGCTAGAGTTAAAGTAATTGTGAGGACTATAGGTTCAAGGGCAGTACTGCTCCCAGCCAGAGACACATATTTATGTTAGCTCTTCTTTTCCTAGAATATAGCTGTTTCAGAGGCTGAGAAAGTCAACTTTCCTCCTAACTCTCATCTAAAGATAATTGTTTAACCTAGAGTTTGATGCGACAGCCACGAGAAGCAGAAAAGGAAAGAATGATATTGCTGACATTAGGCTAGAAGCTAAAGTTGGTCAGGCCTGGGAGGGGAAAGGTAGAAGGAAGGAAAGGGAGAGAAAACTGAAGGCGGATTGCCAAGGGAGAAGCAGTAGGCAACAGTTTGCATTTACTAATCTCCAGGAAAAAAGCATCAGTCAAGGACAGAAGAAGCCTGGTCAGCCCTCTACCTCGTCATTTTGAATGTTTATTTATTTATTTATTTTTATTTTTGCTGTAAGTGTAGTAAAGCCCTGTCAGTTAACTCTTAAACTTTCTGTGAAGAAATACAATTCAGGTCTGATTTAAATAGGAATGCTCAAACACGCAAACTACATCCCCACTTTTCTTAAGGTTTGATGCTCTCACAGCAGTATTAGAGGCAGCAACATTGAAAAAAAGAGTGGAATTCTGCTTTGTCTGAAACATGATACAGGACTCTGTACTAACACATTCTTTCAAACATGTATTTATTGAGCACCTACTATGTGCCTGGCACTGTACTATGTTCTAGAAGTACAGTAGGGAACAACATTGACAAGAGGTCTTTTGTTTTGTTTTTTGTTTTTTTTGTTGTTGTTACTGAGTTCTATTCTTGTAATGATCGGTAGAATGTAGGAATAAAGAGGAGAGGTCAAGTGTGACACAGGTTTCTGGCTGAGATTACTGAACAGATTACTGAAAAGAAGATGAATAGGGGAAGAGGGAAGATAAGATTTATTTTTGAAAGTAGGCACAGTGTGGTGGTTATAAACCTGAATGTTTGAGTCAGATTTTCTAGGTTTAATTTCTCACTTTACCACTTTACTAACATGAGGCAAGTTACTTCATCTCTCAGCATCTCAGTTTATTCCTCTCTAAAGCGGGGCTAAAGGAAGTCCGTACTTAGTGGGATGTTATGAAGTTAAATGGGATATTATCTATAAAAATCACTTAAAAACAGTGCCTGACATTTGGTAAGGTCTATATATAAGTTTGATGATATTATTATTATTATTATTATTATTATTATTATTATTATTACTATTAGAAATTTTGAGTTTGAGATGTTTATGGAAAAGATATCTATAAACACTTATGAGAGGGCTTTGGAGCTAGACTACCAGAGTTTATAGCTCAGCTCTTCCACTTACTGGCTATGTGTCTTCGGGACAGCTATTTAACATTTCAACCTCTTCATCTGTAAATAGGGATAGTCACAGTATCAACTTCACAGGATGAGGATTAAATGAGTGCATTCGCATAAAGCACGTAGAACAATGCCTTGCACCTAGCTCAATTAACTGTTAGTAACATTGATATTATTAGTATTATCATTTGATTAGAGAAGTCAAGCAAGGAATTGGATATATTGGTAGGAAACTCAGAAATGAGATTCCTGAAAATCAGATAGAAGCTTATATTGTTGTTGGTTTTCTTAAATCCAAATGAAAACAAAAAAAAGTTACTGAAAATAGAAAAAGACCAATTGTTAGCTTTTTAAATTAAATTCAACATATAATTCTTAGGCACTGACTTTGCGTCCAGGGTGCAGAGGTGAACCCGATATCATTTTATGCTTTTAGTAAGCTTCTGAACCAAAATACTATTTTGAAATCCACACCCACCATTTGGGGCCTTAAAATTTACTTCTCTTCAACAGGATTATATTGTGCCTATCAGAGGTGAAATATTAACAATAATCACAACTAGGGCACAGGCACTGGTCAATCATGTCAGATTTTAGCACATGCATAAAGTTTTAGAGGCCCCTGTTGAGTCACATATAACCTTTTATTTGTTGGTTCACAGGGACGACATGGGAGAAGGGCCTGTTCATGGGAGAGACCAGGGTGGTAGTTGAGGAGAGTGCACTTAGGAGGCTGGGGTAGCAGCTATTTATAAACCAATGCAGAAATATTTTTATATTCTAATCATTGGAATTCCTGTACTAGTAGTACCAGCTAAAATATCAGGCTTGGTGTGGGACTTTAATCTTTGCCATTTTCTCCTCTTGTCCAGAAAAACCTAAGATCTATGAGAAGGAAACAGATTTGAAGAACATCCAACCAGTACTCTTAGGCAGTGAGAATATCCTTCGCTGTACAGCAAGTGGCCTGCCTGTGCCCTCCTTCATGTGGGCCTGGGAGCCCTGCAGCCATAAGGATGAGCTGTAAGTAACTTGCAGGCCAAAGGACACCACATGGTCTGGACTCTTGTATTTACGGAGCTACATGAGGGACTGGAAGTGTTAAGGAGATTTTGTCTTCCATATGATATGACAGGTATTGTCAATGGTCTTGGAATGGGGCCTGGTAAGCTAAAAGAAGAGGTAGTACTTCAATAGTTGCCAAACCTCAGGTTTTTGCCAGTTCTTTGCAAAGCCACAGCTTGAAATTAGAGGTAAATGCAATTGTTATTTATAGGTTATGGAAATTTAGATTTAGATTATGATTTTATATTTAAGTGTGAGATAAACAGAATAGGGCAAATTTCCAAATATTTGTCATTGAATGGGAAAAAAATCAGTAATGGGCTTGAAAAGTGGACATTTCATCTGTTTGAGAATTGCTTCCATGATAAGCCTGATTGGAGTGTAACCCCACAATGAGAACATCTGTCATCAAATAGCATTTTTAGATCACAGTACACTCATTTAGGCTCCTATTATCCTAGTGTAGGAGGTAAGACAGGAATTCCTCTTCTTCAGTAACAAATGGAGATACGGAAGCTAAGGGGGATAAATGATTCACTTGCCACAATACAGGAATTAAGAGAGACATCACAATGAGAGCCAAGTACCTTGACTCTTACCTATTAAGTGTTTCCATTTATTGAGGCCATACTATATGCCTGGAACATTTTAGATAATTTGATTTTGCTTTGGGGCAATGAGCTCTATTTCAAAGTGGCTGCTTTAGTCGCCTCTAAGAAAATCAGTCACATGAAGCCCCTATAAGAATTAGGAACAACAAAAAAGGAAAATTCAGAGAAGTGAAGTGAATTTCCCCAAATCCAAGAGTAAGCAGCATTTAAGAATACTTTATCAATGTTTACCCAGTTTCTACCACAACCCTTCCCCCCACAGGCTTGCAACATGAGACAAATTTCGTGCTTAGCCATAACTCTGAAAGGGAGCATAGGACAGTTTACTTGGGTTCTCATTGTTGTTTGAAAGGTGACATATTAGCTGACCAGGGAAGTTCATCTTATTAATTCATTGCTGTACTGTGCTGAAGGTGGAGTTCTAAGCACATGGTAATGAATGAGAGAGTATAAAAAGGTGATAGTTGATCTCTGAATGGAGAGGGTCTGGGAAATCCAATTTGGAAGGCCCAGGGTTTGATGATATAGACTTAGTTCAGAGGAAAATGTAGGGAATATAGTTATTAGACTAAGACCTAGATCTTTAATTAGAAGAGCCTGTCAGTCTGTGTCCCACAAGTACTTACCAACCAGCTCTCATAAGCTAGCTCCACTCAATTGCTTCCTACCTACAAATAGGTGTTTAGGAAGCATTCTCATCTCTGTAGACAACAGGAAAGGGTTCTTGGAGCATGGGATAACAGTGGTCCTATCAACTTGCTTGCTTTGATTCTGCCCTGCTTTCTTTCCTTATTCTGACATTCTATAACTCCCAAGTCACTTCCACTATTCTCACTCCACTGAGCTACAGCACAGCCAGTTGTATTTTTTAAACCAATTTTCTATTTGGAAAAAAAAGGACAGTGGAGTAAATATTTTTCCTAGGAAAATACCTTTTCCAAGTACCTTTCCTAACAAAGTTTTTAAGTGAACAGTTATTGAGTACCTACTGTATTCTAGAAACCATATTAGAATACAATAATACATACTTTATCTCACATTTATATGCAAATTGAATGGAGCTAATTTTAGCCATATCATGAGCTTGTTTAGAGATTCAAACATTGGTTGTACACCAGATAAATATCAGAGCAAAATTTCTGAGTCATAAGGTAGTTCTATTTTTAATTTTTTGAGAAAACTCCAAATTATTTTCCATAGTGACTGCACCAATTTGTAATGCCACCAATAGTGCATGAGGATGTGTAGAGTTATGCAACAGAAATATAATTTTCTAGTAGCCACATTATACAAAGTAAAACAAGTAAAATTAATTTGAATAATATAATTAACCCAATATATCTAAAATATTGTCATTTCATAAGCAATCAATATAAAATATTAATGAGACATTTTTTAGTCTTTTTCATATTAAATCTTTGAAATCTTATGTGTATTCTATACTTAGAGAACATCTCAATTTGGAGTAACCACATTACAAGTGCTTATTGGAATCTCTAAACAAATACATGACATGGCTGATATTAGCTCCACTTAACAATTGGGAAACCTGATTCTCAGAAAGAGGAAGTGAGTTGTCAGAAGCCATATAAGCTAACAGTGCTTGAGTTGAATTGCAATTCTGCTGAATACAAATCTAGTACCTTATCATTCCCTCTAGTAATCTGCCTTCCTATATATCTTCGCAAATTCACAGCTCCCCAGAACTACTCTCATGAGTCTTCCCTCTTTGCTTAAGGTTCAGAGTAAGAGAGTTAATTCAGGAGGAGATACCAGTAAAGGAGATTTATATAGGGCTTTATATTCTGTCAGCCTAGAAACAAGGATATGGTCTAAATAAGAATAATACTTAGTCTTATGTTCACTGACCTCCAGCCACCCAGGCCTTCTTGTTCCTCTAGCATGTTCCTATCTCAGGACCTTTGAATTTGTTCTTCCCTCTACCTGTAATTCTCTTCCCTAGAAATATTTATGGCTCATATTTGATTTCTTCAGATTCTGTTCAAATGTCACCTCCTCAGACAGGCCTTCCCTGGCCATTTTGTCTTCTAAAATATGTACTTTCCCAACCCATTAATTTGTTTGCATATAACCTTGATGGGAACCTTGAGGGGAGGCTTCCTGTCCAGAATTCTCTGGGTGATATACCTTCCTAGACCAAAAAGTACACTCTCTGCAATACTTGTCATGCTTCATACCCTTTCTATTGACAAGACAGTAAATGTAGTCTCATTTTTTTTCCCTAGATGTATGGAACGGGGCAAGCGGATCCAGCTTTCCAATGAGACTCTGAAAAGTGATCTCCCTATAGATAACAGGATCCTGTCCATTGAGGAGGTGGTAGTAACAAACGGAAAAAAAACAAAGGTAGATTTCTGAGAGTTGCTGTAGTAGAAGTGACCTCATAAGCGGTATATGAGTGGGCCTGCTATTCAGGCACTGATGTCACATCAGGAGTGCCTGGGATCTAGGGTCTGGTTGAAGACTGTTGATTGTAAAAACCAAGCTTTAGTCATGATGTAGCTTCCTTTTAAAAAAAAAAAATCTCCTCTTAGGTCAACTCTCCCTGTGTCCCAAGGTGTCGAAAATAGCCAAATTGTGGGACTGCTTCAAATAGGACTGTTGTGAAAGCAGCTGCTCATCCTGAATTCTGGAATCTCTCAGGCGACTGGAGAGAAAAGCATTTACAAGTCCTTTTGGGGAAAAGATGCCAGAGACTGGCTTTCACAATTCCATACAGTGTATACACACAGCATATACAGGCCTAGATTTGCTTGGTTCTGTTAGACTTATGCTCAATCTCTCTATTCAAAGAAAGAAACAAAAGAAAATGTCATTACGTGGGCATCAATTAGAATATGACAAATGGAGAAAACAGAAACATTAATTAAGGTCTGTAGGATTTTACCAAGAATGGCAGTGCTGTGCAATGAAAAATTCATTAGATTGAGACCCAGGAGATCTCTTTTGGAATCCTGGCTCCATCAATTATTCACCAACTGTGTGACTTTGGGTAAATCACTTCCCCTTATAGACCTCAGCATTTTCAATCAATAAAATTCATTTATTCATTCATTCAATAATTATTTATTGTGTCAACTACATGTCTGGGACTGTGACAAGTATAAAGCAGACATCCTTTCTGTCTTCATGGAACTTATTAAACAATAGATTAAAACAATAGACCAGTAATTTTTAAAATGTGGATTTTGAAAATATTCACTAATAAAATAATGAGTATAAGGTAATGTGGGTATGATCTACTTTAAATTTTTAAAAAGCCTGTTTTGGCAAAGAAAAACTTCCTGAGGAAGAAATATTTAATCACAGACTTAAAGGACAAGGAGCCAGCCATGCAACCAGTTAGGCAACAGAAATACAATGCAAGCTATAAGTCTAAGTCATATGAATTTTCTATAAGCCACATCATACAAAGTAAAAAAAAAGGTGTAATTAATTTCAATAACATATTTAACCCAATATGCTCAAATATGATCATTTCATAAATGATATAAACTATTAATAAGATATTTTCAGTCTTATACTAAGGTTTTGAACTCTTATATGTATTTTATACTTACAGACTCATTTGGAGTAGCTGCATTTCAAGAACTCAGTAACCACATGTGACTCATAGATATCATATTAGATAGCACACATCTAGGCATTTTCTAAGGCCCTGAGGCCATAAAGTGTTTGGAAAATTGGAGGAACAGACAGAAAGACAGTGTGGCTAGAGTGTGGTAAGTGAGGCAGAGAGTGACAAGGATTGAACTCAGAGAGGCAGACAGGGAATTGATGAAAGACCTTGGAAGACATGGCAAATCTTTATTATTTCATCCACAGTGCAAAGAGAAGCTGTGTAAGGATTTTTGAAAGCATGGCTCAATGTATCTTTTAATGAGATAATTCTGTTTACTGTGTGATTTGCTTGAAAGCTCTAATTGCTTTGAACAGAGCAAGAGGGGAATCAGAGAGAACAGTTAGAAGTCTATCACTGTGCTACGTGCTACAGGCAAGAGGAGTACTGGCTGGCACTAGGAAGGTTGCAGTATAGATAGAAAGAAATAGATGAATTTTAGATATGTTTTGGAGGCATCACTGGCAAATTTTGCTGAAGGGTTGGATGTGGTCAAAGGTGAGGAAAAGAGAGAAATCAAGAATATCCCTAAGCTTATGTCTTGACAGATTGAATAGTTTATTTGTTTGAAATATTTAATATATTTTTTTCTCTTTTTACCCATCTTTAACCTTCCACAACCATCAACATTTTCTCTATATCTATGGTTGTGTTTTTCCTTTGTTTCATTTATTCAATTGTTTTTTTTTAAGATTCCACATAAAAGTGAAATCTTATGGTATTTGTCTTTCTCTGACTTATTTCACTTAGCATAATACCCCTAAGTACATCCATGTTATTGCAAATGGCAAGATTTCATTCTTTTTTATTGCTGAATATTATTCCATTGTATGTATATACCACATCTTCTTTATCCATTCATCTATCAATGGACAACAAGTTTACTTCCATATTGGCTATTGTAAGTAATGCTACACTACTATTGTAAGTAATGTAGGGTTGCATGTATCTTTTCAAATTAATGTTTTTGTTTTCTTCAGATAAGTACACAGTAGTAGAATTGCTGGGTCATATGGTAGCTCTATTTTTAATTTTTTGAGGACTCTCCATACTGTTTTCCATAGTGGCTGCACCAGTTTATAATCCCACCCACAGTGCATAAGGGTTCCTTTTCTTCATATTTTTGCCAGCACCTCTCATTTGCTGATTTTTTAAAATAGTCATTCAGACAGGTGTGAAGTGATATCTCATTGTGGTTTTAATTTGCATTTCCCTGATGATTATCCTGTTGAGCACATGTCCACTATCTGTCTATATACCCTGTTTGTTAAGTTGTATAAGTTTCTAATATGTTTGGATATTAACCTCTTATCAGATGTATCATATGTGAATATATTTTCCCGTTCAGTAGGTTGTCTTTTTATTTTTTTGATGGTTTCCTGTTTCTGTGAAAAAACCTTTTTGTTCAATGTTGTCCCATTTCCTTTTATTGTTGTTGTTATCTTTGTTAGAGAAGTTACATCTGAAAAGATATTGCTAAGACAGATGTCAAAGAGGTTACTGCTGTTTTGTTCTAGGGTTTTTATGGCTTCAGGTCTTACATTTAAGTCTTTAATCCACTTTGAGTTTATTTTTATATATGGCATAAGAAAGTGATCCAAGTTTATTTTTTTGCATGTATTTGTCCAGTTTTTCCAAAACCACTTATTGAAGAGACTGTCTTTACTCCCACTGTATATTCTTCCCTTCTTTGTCATAGATTAATTGGCCATATAAATGGCAATTTATTTCTGCTTCTTTCTTCTATTCCATTGATCTATTTTTTTGGTTTTATGACAGTACCATACTGTATTGATTATTGTAGTTTGTAGTATAGAATGAAGTTGGAAAGTGTGATATCTCACGTTTTTTTTTTTTCTTTCCCTCAAGGTTTCATTAGCTATTTAGGGTCTTTTGTGGTTCCATATACATTTCAGAATTGGTAGTTCTAGATGTGAGAAGAATGCCATTGGTATTTTAACAGGTCCATTGGATTTGTATACTGCTTTAAGTAGTAAAGACATTTTAACAATATTAATTCTTTCAATCTACGAGCATGGTATATACTTCCCTTTATTTGTCTCCTCTTCAATATCTTTCTTTAATGTCTTATAGTTTTCAGAGTAAATGTCTTTCAATTCCATTTAAACTTATTACTAGGTATTTTATGTTTTCTGATGCTATTGGAAATGAGATTGTTTCCTTAATTTCTCTTAGTGACCATTCTTTATTGATGTATCAAAACATAACATATTTCTGTATATCGATTTTGTATTCAGCATCTTTACTGAAGATGCTTTTCTTAGTCGTAACAGTTTTTGAGTGGAGTCTGCACATTTTTCTCTATATAATATCATCTCATCTACAAATAGTAAGAGTTTAACTTTTCCCTTTTCGATTTGGATGTCTTTTTTTTCTTTTCCTTGTCTAATTGCTGTGGCTAGGGCTTCCAATACTATGTTGAATATAAGTGGTGATAGTGGGTCTACTTTTCTTTTCTCTCATCTTATTGGAAAAGATTTCAGCTTTCTATTAGTGTGTATGATATGCTTTAGTAAGCTTGTCAATTTTTTGGCATATAATTATTGTTTATAACTTCTCTTTAATTTATAATTTGATTTATTTGTGCTTACTCTCCTTTTTTCTTTATGAGATTAGCTAAAATTTTTCAATTTTATTTATTTTTTCAAAGAATGAGCTTTGAGTTTCATTGAACTTTTCTACTTTTTAAAAAATTTCTATTTTTTTTTTCTTTCTGGTCTGATCATAATTATTTCCTTCCTTCTGTTTACTCTGAGTTTTGTTTGTTCTTATTTTAGTAAGCTCGGGTTTGTTTCTTCTATACCCACTTCATTGAGAGTTTTTATCATAAAAAAGATGTTGAATTTTGTGAAATGATTTTTCTACACCTATTGGGATAATCATATGTTTTTTTAATACTTTATTTTGTTAATGTGATACATCCTGTTAATTGATAAATGTTGAAACTTCCTTGCATCTCTCAGATAAATCTCTCTTGATCATGGTGTATAATTCTTTTAATGTTTTGTTGATTCTGGTTTGCTAATATTTGTTGAGAATATTTTCACGTATGTTAATTAAGAATATCGACCTGTAGTTTCCTTTTTTTTTTTTTTTTGTAATGTTTTTGTCTAGTTTTGGTATCAGGGTAATGTAAGCCTTGTAGAATGTGTTTAGAAGCATTCCTTCCTCTTTGATTGCTTGAAATAATTTAAGAAGGCTAGGCATTAATTCTTCTTTATAACTTTGGTAGAATTCACCTCTGAAGCCATCTGATCATGAACTTTTATTTTTCCGGAATTTTTGTTATTATGCCTTAAATATCATGGTTAATTATTAGGCATTTTAGATTTTCTATTTCTTCTTAGTTCAGCGTTGGAGGATTATATGGTTCTAGGAATTTATAATTCTTTCTAGATTGTCAATTTTTTGGCATATAATTATTGTTTATAACTTCTCTTTAATTTATAATTTGATTTATTTGTGCTTACTCTCCTTTTTTCTTTATGAGATTAGCTAAAATTTTTCAATTTTATTTATTTTTTCAAAGAATGAGCTTTGAGTTTCATTGATCTTTTCTACTTTTTAAAAAATTTCTTTTTTTTTTTTTTTAATTTCTGGTCTGATCATAATTATTTCTTTCCTTCTGTTTACTCTGAGTTTTATTTGTTCTTATTTTCCTAGTTCCTTTAGGTGTAGAGTTAGATTGTTTATTTGGAACATTTCTTGTTTTTTGAGATAGGCCTGTAATGATATGAACTTTGCTCTTATTATTGATTTTGTTGTATCCCAAGAGTTTTGATATGTTGTATTTTCATTCTCATTTGTTTCTATGTTTCTCTTGATCTCTCCTTTTATTTCTTATTTGACCCAGATTTTTTTTGTAGTAAGTTGTTTAATCTCCACGTATTTGATTTTTTTGCACTTTCTTTCTGTATTTGATCTCCAGTTTCAAAGCATTATGGTCAAAGAATACGATTGGTATGATTTCAATCTTCTTAAATTTCTTGAGGCTAATTTTGTGTCTCTACATATGGTCTATCCTTGAGAATGAGTCATGTGCACTGGAGAAGAATGTATAATCTGGTATTTTTAGATATAAAGTCCTGTAAATGTTGATTATGTCCATTTGGTTTAATGTATCATTGAAGATTGATATTTCCTTATTGACTTTCTGTTTGGATGATCTATCCATAGCTGACAGTGGGATATTAAGGTCCCCTACTGTAATTGTTCTTCTGTCAGTTCCTCCCTTTAGTTCTGTTAGTAGTTGCTTTATATATTTGGTGTTCTCTGATTGGGAGCATATGTATTGATGTGTTATATCTTCTTGATATATTGTCTTTTTTTATCATTATGAAGTGTTCTTCTTTGTCATTACCTTTTTTATCTTGAAGTCTATTTTATCAGAGATGATAATGGGTACACCCGCTTTTCTCTGGATGCTATTTGCTTGGAGTATCATTTTCCACCCTTTCACTTGAGTCTATATTTGTCCTTGCAGTTGAGATGTGTCTCTTGAAGGGAGAATATGGTCGAATTTTGTTTTTTTGATTCAATCTGCTATTCCATGACTTTTTATTGGCGAGTTCAATCCATTTACATTAAGGATAATTATTGAAATGCAAGGTTTTTTTTAATATCCATTGCATCTATTATTTTCTGGTAGATCAGTGTCTCCGTTGTTTCTTTGTCCCATGTTTCTGTTTGTTATTTTGATTTGGTGGTGTTCTATGATTTTTCCCTCTGCTCCCTCTTGTTTTATGTTATGTGTCTCAGTTCTGGATTGTGTGTGTGTGTGTGTGTGTGTGTGTGTGTGTGTGTGTGTGTGGTCACCATTAAGCTTATGTAAAGGAAAGTTTTATATATAGTAGTAGTTCTTATTTTCTGCTTGTGTCTTACCTCCATCCCCCTCTTCCAAATCAGATCATTACTCTCTCCACTTTTCTGTCTTTGTTGTCTCAGGTTACCCCTATTTATGCTGTGAGTTCATTTCTAGGTTGTAGTAGCTGTTGTCTTCTTTTTTAAAATGTTATTTTGACCTTTAACCATTATATAATATCTAAATTTATAATACTCTTTCTTAGTAAGGGTTGCACTTTTGTTCTTTTGTCTGCTTGTAAGTCATCTTACTCATAGTTCTGTATTTTTTTCCCTTTTGTTTCAGATAGAATGACCCCATTCACGATTTCTTGTAATGTGCATCTTTTGGTGGAAAATTCCCTCAGCTGTATGCCTGAAAAGTTCTTTATTTCTCCTTTGTATCTAAAGAGGAACTTGGCTGGATATTTTATTCTTGGCTGGTAATTTCTCTCTTTTTGAATGATTTGAATATTTGATTCTCTCCTAGCTTGTAGAGTTTATGTTGATATATCCAATAATAATCTAATAGGTTTTCCTTTATAGGTAACCATCTTCTTTTCCCTGCTTGCCTTGAGAATTCTTTCTTTGTTTTATTTTTGACAATTTTATATAATGTGTCTTGGAGAAGGCCCTTTTGGGTAGAGCTAATCAAGTGTTCTAGAAGTGTTCTTCTTGAATTGGAAGATCCAACTCATTCCTTAGATTTAGGAAATTCTCGTCAATTGTTTGTTTGAATTACTCTCTGTTTGTTTCCACTTTTCATCTCCTTCTGGTAGACCTATTATTCTTATATTGCTTTTTCTGATGGTGTCAGTTCTTACAGAATTTTTTTCACTTCTTTCACTCTCAAATCTCTCTTCTCCTATCTTTGTCATTTTCAGATTTCTATCTGCAATATCACTAATTCTTTCCTCCATCTGGTCAGCTCTATTTCCTAAGCTCAATATTCCATCTTTCATCTCTTTTATTAAGTTTTTCAGCTCTAGAAGTTCCATTTGTTTCTTTTTTTTTTAGTGTTTCAATCTTTTTGATAAAGTATTCTTATTGTTCATTGATTTTGTTTCAGAGTTTACTGACGTGCCGATCAGAATTCTCTTGTACTTTGTTCATTTTTTTTCAGAATTGCAATCTTGAATTCTCTGTCATTTAAATCACATATTTCTATATTTTTAAGTTTATTTTCTGGAGATTTTTCATTTTATTTCTGAATTGCCTTTTCACCTTGGTTGTTCACGTTATTTGATGGATTATTTCTTGCCTAGGCATTAATGAGAATGTACTCTGCTTTTTAAAAATATTATTTAGAGTGATCTCTCTTTATCAGGTTGATAAGAAGAGATTTTTCTTTTGTTTTCCAGTATGTAGCACAGAAGCGTCCTGCACTTCCTAGGCCTTCCAGATTTCTGCTTTGTGGCAAAACAACAACCAAAACAGCAATTTTGCCCTTTATTCCTTGAGGAGGTGTCTGTCGCCTCAATCCTAGGGCTCCACCCCCATTTGGGAATGTGAAAGGTGCTGGGAATCAAAACCTCTGAAGGACATCTGAAGTCCTGGTGTTTCCCTAGCAGACAGATGGAGTGCTGAGATGCCTTCCCCCAAATCAACCTGGATGGATGGTGGTGGGGTAGGTTGGGAGAGCCCACCAGAGTGTCTGTATGTTTTCCTTCCAGGAATGCTGGCTGGTAAACTTCAGCTGCCTTGGTTTTATATCTCTGCTCCTGTCATTTGGACTAGTCACAGTGTGTGTGTCTCAGTTCTTGTGGCACTTGCTGCTGCAATTTACCCTGGGACCTGAACTAGCTCTGGGAAGGTACAGAGTGGTTAAGCTCTGGGACAATGGGGAGGAGGCCAGGCTTCCTGACTCAGCTTTCTGCCTGGCAGTAGTGGTTGCTAAAACACAGCTGTTGTCCTTCTGTTTCATCTCAGCCCTGTTCACTGGGATCTGATGTGTGGATTATGCTGATCATTCAGGCAGGAATGCTGGGGGCTACAAAAAGTACAAACCACCACCTAATTAACCCCTTTACCCACTTCTTGCAGAAATCTCTGGGCAGTTTTATTTTCTCTTCCTTTCCTCCTCCCTTGCTTGCTGGATTCACCCATCTTCAGATGCTCTGATGTGCAGGTCTCTCAGACTTGTGTGGTAGGCTGGGTGGTTTCTATTGGATAGTAGCTGTTCAATTTGTTGTAATTTCAAGGGGAAAGATCAAGGGGATCGCTCATGCTGCCATGCTTCTGATGTCACTCTTTTCTTATTTTTTAGTATTTATTATTTTTCAGTTACAGTTGACATACAACATCATATTAGTTTCATGTGCACAACATAATTATAATATATTTATATAACTTATAAAGTGATCACTATGATAAATCTAGTACCCATCTGACACCGTACATACTTATTACAATGTTATTGACTATATTCCCTATGCTATAGTTAACATCACCATGACTATTTTGCAACTATCAATATGCACTTCTAAATCTCTTTCCCCCTTTCCTTTGTCCACCAACCCCTCTCCCATCTGGCAAAAATAAAAATGTTCTCTGTACTTATGAGTCTGTTTTTGTTTTGTTTGCTCATTTTGTTTTTTAGGTTCCACATATAAGTGAAATCATATGGTATATATCTCTCTGAGTTGATTCACCTAGCATAAAATCTTCTAGGTCTATTTATGTTGTTGCACTTGGCAAGATTTCATTTTATTTTGTAGCTGAGTAATGTTCCATTGTGTTCCACACACACACACACACACACACACACACACACACACACACACACACATATATATATATATATATATATATATATATATATATATATATATATATATATATACCGCTTATTCTTTATTCATTCATTGATGAACACCCAGGTTGCCTCCATAGCTTGGCTATTGTAAATAATGCTGCAATGAATATATAGATACATATGTCTTTTCAAATTAGTGTTTTGGGTTTTTGGGGAGAAGTGCCTAGAAGTGAAATTTCTGGGCCTTTCTTTGTCTCTTATTATAGCCTTTGTTTTAAAGTGCATCTTGTCTGTTGTAAGTATTACCAACCTAGCAATTTTTGTTCCATTTTTATAAAGTATCTTTTTCTATTCCTTTACTTTCAGCCTCTGTGTTTCTTTTGATTTGAAGTGAGTCTGTTGTATATAGCATATGTAAGGGTCTTGTTTTTTTTTTTTTTTTTATCCATTTAGTCACCCTACGACTTTTGATTGTAACATGTTAATCTAAGCAATTGTTGATAGATATGTACTTATTGCCATTTTATCATTCACATCATTCACATTTGTTTTAATCTTTTTTTTTCTTTCTTCTTAAAGAAGTCCCTCTAACATTTCCTGTAGAACTGGCTTGGTGGTAATACATTCCTTTAGCTTTGTCTTGTCTGGGAAACTCTTTATCTGTCCTTCAATTCTAAATGATAGCTTTGTTGGGTTAGGTATTGGGTTGTAGGTCTTTGCTTTTCATCACTTTGAACATTTCATGTCAATCCCCTCTGGCCTGAAAAGTTTTGATGAGACTCTGTGCTTCCTGGAATTGTATATCTATTTCTTTCACCAGGTTAGTAAAGTTTTTCATCATTATTTCTTAAAATAGATGTTCAATTTCTTGCTCTCTCTCTCTCTTATCCTTTGGCATTCCTAAGATGCACATATCAGTATATTTGATATTGTCCTAGTGATGCCTTAAGCTATCCTCATTTTTAATTTTTTTTCTTTTTTCTGATTGGGTATTTTTTTGCTATTTTACCTTCTAAATTGCTGATTTGATGTTTTACTTCATCCAATCTACTGTTGATTCCTTCAAATGTATTCTTCATTTTAGTTATTTCTTCTTCTTTCTAAATGGTTCTTTTTTGTTCTTTTTTTTCCACTTTTATATTACCTATGTCTTTGTTGAAGTTTCATTGAGATCTTTGAGCATTCTTTTAACAAGTGTTTTACACTCTACATTTGGTAAATTTCTCATCTTTTTGTTTAGTTCTTCTCTGGAGTTTTGCTAATGTTTCTTCACTTGAAACATGTTTTTTTGTCTCCTCATTTTGGCTTGTGTTTCTGTGTTTGTTTTTTATGTATTAGGTAGAAGCTACTACTTCTCCCTGGCACTTGGTAAAATGGTTTTATGTAGGAGGGTGTCCTGTGTAATCCCAGTGACATCATCTTCCTGATCACTTGAGCTGGGGGTTTTAGTTCCGTTGCTTGTGTTTTTGTTTGTTACACCTTTCTGTTGTAGTTGACCCTTGATTGCCTTTGGCATGTTAATAGGAGAGACTGACTTTTGGTCTAATTGATTGTGAAGACTGGCTATGATAACAGTAGAGGAGCTGTTGTGCAAGAGCCAACTCTATGGAGCTGGATTGACTTTAGTGGGGCTTTGGTACCTACCAAGTTTGCTCTTTGGATGTGTCATTTGTGGAAGTGGTTAGGTGGTATTTTGCTATAGTCTGAGACTGGTCACCAGGTGGGTTGGTTCTGGGACCTTTTGGGAGTGACTCTGATACAGGCCAATTTCAGCTGCTGCCTGTGTCCTGCAAAGGACCACTTGGTGTGAGCTACAAAGAGATCTACAGATGTTTGCCAATTGTACTGGGCTTATTGGTGCCTGGGAGAGGATAAGCTGCAAACTGAGGCTGGCTGTCTGTATTGCCGGGCTTGAGTCTGCTTAGCAAGAGGTATGGGACATGCTGA